>QRFB01001497.1:0-11388 GCA_008931105.1 Oenanthe javanica | reverse complement strand
AGCAAAGGATGTACAAGGGATATGGCTATCATGATTTAAGAACTGTCATCAGTGGAAGAATCTTTCTTGTGGAAGGACTTAAGCACTATCTACAGAGCACTAAGAAATTCTTTATTAAGGGTTTTCTGGAAAAGCATTGAAAAGGAAAAGTGTTTGATCTCAAACAAGAAGGTTGGAAGCTCACTCAACTGAGAGTGAGGAAGTTTGTTCGTAGCTGACATGGAATTCAATATGCAAAGGTGAAGTAAACTTTCCAGCAAAGCTTCATCAGAAAAGAGTTAGTTATGGCATAAGAAGGTCTCACACTTGTTAATCAAGACAATGGATTCTCCAATAAAGATGAAATTGGTGAGAGGACTGCTTCATATGGAATTGAATCCAGAAGGACATTTTGAAGTATGTCACATAGGGAAGTCAATGAAAACATCACACTTGAGTAAATTATGTCATGGAAGAAATATGCTTAGTGGTGATTGATGACAACCCTAGTTACACGTTGGTGATGTTCGTGCATTCAACAGACAAAATATCACAGATGGTAATTGATCACATCAGGAAAATCAAGTTGGAAGCAAAGTATGCTGTGAGAACTTTGAAGTCAGATATTGGAACTGAATTTCGCGAGTGAAGTTANATGTTGAATTAGGTGTTCCTGTGAGTTTAATTGTTGATGAGCCCAGGCGCAAACTCAATTCTAGGTATTCAATATTAAAGATTTCTGAGTTAGATGTTCATTTAAGAAATTGAATTTGTGTGTTTTATTTTCCGTTTATTGCATTGTAAAAGCCGGGGTCTTTACATAAATTGCCTCTTTATTTTTTCACAATGTTTGTGTACATCTTACTTTTCCTAGACATGTTATAGTGCAGGATACACTGGTGTGTCTGGTTTGGAGTGTAGCACTTTAACATTAGTATGCTCACTCACTCTGTCAGCGAGCTTTTATTTTTTCTGTTGTCTTTTCTGATATTTAAATGCATGTCTTACTTTATTTGTCTAGCTTGTTCAAGGTTTTATTATCTTTTCATTTTCGCATTTTAAATCTAGACGGTCAACATTCATAAATCATCTGATTACCTTAGATACTATGACGTGTATTCCGTTATGCTATCTTTTCATTTTCCTTTAGCTTCCTACCCATACTATGGCTTTGGCTTGTTTCAGACTACACTCAGCTGGGCATTTGCTGGATGTATGTCTGAGAGACGTGGGGTTAGGTCATCTGGAGCCAGGCAAAGCCTACCACTTTCCTGAAGGGTATGATTATTCTGTTGATTGTACTGTACCATTTATGTTCCTGCAAATGTTTATGGTTGATTCGTGAAGCACCCATGGTTTGCAAAGGTCTGATTCTTTTAGTTGCAGAATGCAGACAAACCAACCAGAATTGTATTTGACAATATATATATATATTTCAATTTTCCTTCATATTGTATTATGCATCCTTAACATTGGGTTTTAGTAGGAGATCACATAAATGTTCCCTGATATAGCATTACTGTTTACTAGAACCAGGAGTGGTTTAAATAAGCTTACTCACATTAATAGGATGCGTAGGTTTTTTTTTATAGTAATGCTTGTCCTATACAGTTATGCTATAGATTTTTAGCAGTATCATCTTGCGGGATTTTAGCTTTGAACTATTGCAAGAGTTAAGATACTTTCAGCTCTTTATATAGATACAAATAGAGCATTTATTCAGTAATTTCACAGATTTCCTTTTCAGTTGTACATTTTCTTTACAATATAATTCTGCAAAAAGAGTCTGATTAAAAAATCTCTTACACTGTTCCGATATGTATGACGACCTTTTTCTGAAAGTAGTAATGTTGAGGTTTACATTAATGCTTATGAGTTCTTAACCTATTACATATTATTTTTAATTATAAGGCATTATTTAGTTTTTTACTAGAACCAACACTCTTGGAGATAAGTACATAATTTTCCTTATAATCTTCAATTCTTAAGAAATTTATAAATAATACATATAAGTATATATATTAACTAAAAGAAATTACATCTTAAACTCGGTGATTATCTTTGTTCCATCTATTTCTTTAGCTGAAAAGCATAGTTGATTTCTAACAGCATGATATAGTAATGTTAAACTTGAGACATAATGTTTTTATTCATTCGTTAATATTCAGTACTGTAATGCTATAACACCGAAATGCTTTTGTGGGACAAAGCTTTTTACAAATAAGGATGGTATTTGTGGAATATTATCATCTAATAGGATCTGAAAGAATCAGCCATTGTTGAAAGATGATCTACTGCTTCTGGTAGCTCTGATTTGCAGGCTTTATTTTAATAACCGTTTATTGGGGGGATAATTAATTACCTAATATTTACTAAATTGATCACATGGAATTGACAATTAAGAATTTTACTTACCAGGCCATATGTAGAATATAAAGGCTCAGTTCCTCAGGATGAATTGCAAAGTAAGCAAAAGGAGCTAGAGCAGGAAGCTAACAATTTAATATCAAGGGGAGGAAAAGTATGTTTCTAAGCCATCTGTTAGCATTCTTTATTACGAGTTTCTTTTGTCTATATAGTAACCCAGTATTCTTTCAGATATCTGCTGCTACCTTATCATATGAGGAAGCTTGTAAACTGTGTGGTGGATGTCTTCCTGATTACATTTCCAAGGTCTTTACTCAAACAAATAATACATCATTGACCGTTCTTTTGCATTTTTCAAATATGACTTGGCTTTTGGAAAGGGGAAAGGGGAGAGGACCTTTTAATAACTACAGTGCACAAACACACACACACACACTTATATATATTGATGCATTCATGTCCTCGTACTAGTGTGGAAGTACACAGACGATCTCGTAGAAATAATGTACCAATTGTGTAAAGGTATCTTTATTTTTTATTTTAAACTTTTAGTTTGGTGAAGTTTTCCGTGGATGTATTTATGTATTATCTGGGTACTGGGTAGGCTNCTCGTAGAAATAATGTACCAATTGTGTAAAGGTATCTTTATTTTTTAAACTTTTAGTTTGGTGAAGTTTTCTATGGATGTATTTATGTATTATATGGGTACTGGGTAGGCTTCCAGGATGTTGAGACTGTGTACTAAATAAATTTGAGATACTGATAAGGAGATCACCTGATGTCTCTTTCAAGCAGGTATAAATAATTAGACATATTGCAATTATAGGTCAAGTTAAATCCAACAGACCATAATCCATTACTTAAGTTTTAAAGGCATTATTTTATTTCCAAACAAATATCCGAGAACGAATTGAAAAGATAACATGCCTATACCGGTATTGGCCAACTATTTTCACACACAAGTCACAATTTGAGTATGTGAAAAACTTTTCGTCCNACAATTTGAGTATGTGAGAAACTTTTCGTCAAGTTCAAGTCCCAATTTCCTAAATAACCTGGTCCCATTTTAAGTTATTCAGTGCAGGCTCTAAGTGCCAACAGTGCATTTGCTTAATGTGATAAACTGCTTTTTTTACCCTTGATACTAATGCAGGAAAGCACTCTTCGAATTGTGATGATTGGAGATAATCCCGGCTGCCCTTGTGGGGGTACACATGTTTCGGATATTTCTGAGATTTTGAGCATTACGGTAATTTTTTTATTTGATCTTGTTTCCAGTTGCTTCATTCCAGAGGTTTTTACTTTTTTGCTTTTTGGTTAATTGAGTGGGCTAGTGGAGTAATGCTAGAGTACCTAATTGGATCGTAAATATAAATGTCATGTTTTGATTGGTACTCCTCTGGGCCATGTAAGATAAACAATATAGGAGCAAGCAAGTAAAATATGCTACATAAGACATATGCATTTGGAATCCATTTTAAGATCCAGTTCGCAACCTCTAGCATTGGCGCATGGCTCCATTGATTTGATATTATTTTATATCCTGAACCTGAAATGCACTTCTTCGGAACTTCAAAAATATATTATCCATTGCAAGATTATTGCTTCAAGAGTAATGTGAAAATATTATAGTTGTGCGATATATCCTTGTGTAACTTGTGTCAATGTGTGTTTGGATTGCTTGTGTGTGTATTGCAGGCCAGATTTGATATGTATAACTNTTGCAGGCCAGATGTGATATGTATAACTTTATTGCTTCACTTAGTATTTACCTCTTACTCGTGTTCAGGTTTCACAACTTCGGACTAAAAAGGGGCTGACAAAGGTTTTCTACAATGTTGGATCATAATTTAAGTACCGTGGTCATGAGTTTTTGAAGTTCCAAATCTTATTAGAAAGTACATGGTACATGATTCATCCTTTCAGATGCCTGCAAAATTTAATTTTATCATATCAGATGTAGCAAATGTAGCTTTTGGCACTAGTGGAAATCATATGAGCTGGACCTTTAGAAAATTGTACCTTTTCAGTATTTGAAGAACTGCAAATACAAGATTCTTATAATGCCATGTTGAATCATAGCTTGGTTACAAATTTGATGCACATGATTAGAATCATATATTTATCACCCAAAACATTGCTTAGTCACTCCTGAAGAAATTCTCTTTGGAATCGTGGCTGAATAATATATGTTTGGTGTTTTGTCAAGAAAGATGTTATATTTATACATATGTTGAGCCACACAGAGATGCTTGCCATGAGAATCTTAAAATCTTCTATCTTGATTTGGACTTTGTATATTTATCCAAAGATGTCAAGATCATATTACTACTTTCACAGGGATATGCATCAAGGGGGATTATTTTCTTACACACTCCGAGCACAAACCTCGATCTTGATTTGGACTTGTATATTTCTCCAAAGATGTCAAGATCATATTACTACTTTTCACAAGGATATGCTACAAGGGTAATATTTTCTTTAACTATTCAAGCACAAAACAAAATGAATGGTCACAAAAATTTAATTATTGGATATTTGATCTGAAGCGGAGGGTGTATGAATAAAATCAACTTACTTGCGAATTACATTTTGCTTATATTCCCAATGTCTCGTTACATTTTGTTTATTCGAGACGTTATTGATTATAAATAAATTATAAAACTACAATATTTTAAAATTCAAATATGCAATATTGTTATCAAATATTAACAAATAATGGGTGAAAACCCTCTATCTCACTATTTTAAATATGACGTACCAAAATAACACGTCAATAAAAGTGCCCTTTTTAACATGTAATATGCGCATTCTCTCGATGTGGAGGAGCGTACACGCATAGAGCCGACGCGTGAATCATATTTTTCAATATTTTAATTATTTTTCCCAAGACATACGCATCTAGATATTGCGAGGGTTGCGAAAGGTAGTTCCGCATACGCGTACATTATGTCATATTTCTGCCCTAGATGCTTCTGTTAGATGAAAGAGCGAAAGATTTGCATATCAACACATTCATAAAAACATAACATCAACGCCAATATAACCGATATCTTCCACCTTTAATTTTAAAATTTGATTTACATCTCCACCTTGCAATTCAAAATTTTAAATTTTGAATCAATTATATGAGGCTCAAGATTCTACGGAGTATATAAATATACTACACATATGTGTTGTATGCGAGTATAAATAGGTATATAGGACACAATTTCCAGAAACTGATAATTCGGAAATATAAGAGCGAGATTGTGTTATACTGGGCATTTTCTCGTTTAGTGAAACATGTCATTAAAAAATTATTTTAATTTTAACTTATTTGTTATGGGAGTTTCTTTCTGATTTGAGATGCCCAAATAAAAATGTGGAACTTTAAAAAAAACATTACGCATAGCAAGTGCTCTCAAAATTCTAACAGAATTAAGAAGCAGATTTCTTGCCTTCTTGCCTTCGTCAATAGAGTTTTGAAGGACTTATCAATAGAATAGCAAGAAACGCCAAGGAATAAATATTGTATGATACATAACTTTTTACCTCCAAGTTATTAGCAAATTAATAAATATCACAAGAACCTCCTCAAACTAAATTATAACAACTTTCTTCATGATACCAACACATATAATTTCCATAGGACAACTCTTAGCAACCATGCAAGCAACAACTCAAGTTTACATTGTATTTGTCCAATAATCTGCATTGATCCAACATTTCTCCATCACAAGTCAAGTTTGCATACAAAGCTAAGTTTTGACATACACTAAAATCCATCAACAAGAGTTCAACTACAGACGGTACTGAAGTAAAATGATAAAGCAAAATTACACAAATAGTGAACAGTCCTCTAATGGCTTCACTCCAGTCCTGCAACACCACCCATCCAGCAGCAGAGTTAGTTATAGATGCAATAGCGATTCCAAATTCCTAGACAAGCATTCAGTCCATCAAATGAGAATCAAACATATAGACACTAGAAAGAAAATATTGACTTAATAATAAAACACTCAGTAGAATGACAAGCCATTTTATATAACAGGGTTTTCTTCTTCCCCAAATAAACAGGATTTTGTTACTAATAATCTTGGTACCTATGAACCATATAGCACGGAAACTGACAAGCAAGAGAAAAAATATGGTATATGTTTACTTGTAATAACAAACGTTGCACGGAGGTGATAAAAAAGCTTTAGTCATTAATAGAAGCGTAAGCCACCAGAAGTGTAGAGAAGTTGATCACATGAATCAAATATACAGTGGATGAATAAAATATGAGAGAGACGGGATACGAAGTCTGTATGCAAGCATGAGCCATCAGGCCCAGGATATGGTGTACCGGCATTATAGTGTCAAATCTTTTAGGGATTACGGACAGGGATTATGGGCCAGATTTTTTAACCTACTGTATTGCCTTCTTTTTTAGGGATTACGGCCCAATTTTTTTAATAATAATTTAAATTTTATTTAATATATATTTTAGGTATTTCCTTCTTTATTTAATGTATATGTATATATTTTTAGAATGTCTCACATTATTTATCTGTATCAAAATTCCACTTCATTACGATCAGAATCTTTTATAAGGTCCTCTTTCGACTCCGCTCCCCCAAATAACATTCATTCTCCGGAAACCCATCCCAATCATCGTCGCCCATCAAAGGAAGATCATCATCTATTATCGATATTGACTTCTTGCTCGAATCAATCTCCGTTATCACCCAATTTTGTTTGCCCTAGTTTTATTTTTTAGGTATCTTATTCTATTTATCTTTCCCTTTTTTAGGGGATTACGGGCCAGATTTTTTACGGCCCAATTTTTTTTAATATTTTAATGAGTTTTTATATATTTTTATAATAATAATTTAAATTTTATTTAATGTATATATATTTTATTCTTTTATTTGTATTTTAATAATATAATTTTTATATATTTTAATCATAAGATTAATGTGACATATACGAAGATCCTCCACAACGAATCTGTATCCAAGATTCACTTCATTTCGATTGGAATCTTTTATAACGTGCCCTATACAACATTTATTCTCCACAAACTCATCTCAATCATAATCATCGTCACCCATCCATTAAAGGAATATCATCCTCTATTATCAATATCGCCTTCTTACTCGAACCAATCTCCATTATCATCATCAAAACCCAATTTCCTCTGTCTTTGTTTTATTATTTAGGTATCATATTCTATTATTAATTTTATATCAGCTTATATCTTTCTTTTTCTTAGGGTATTATACCAGCTTATATCTTAGTTGTGCGATTATGGACCAATTCTTTTTTAATATTTTTAGGTCTTCTAGGATTGGTTATGGTTGGCCCCTTGTCCACAGCGAATCTGAATCCATGAACAACTTCATTATGATCGGAATCTTTTATAAGCTCCTCATCCGACTCCTCTCCCCCGAACAACATTCACCCTCCGAAAATCCATCACAATCATAATTATCGTAGCCCAACAAAGGAACATCATCCTCTATTATAGATATTGCCTCCTTACCCGAACCAATCTCCATTATCGTTGTCTCCCCTGGTTTCATTCTCCTCCTCATAAGAAAATGATATTTCCTCCTTACTCGAACCAATCTCCATTATCCTCGTCGCCAATTTTACGGTATTATACTGGCTTATATCTTACTTGTGTGATTACGGACTAATTTTTTTAATATGTTAACAAGTTTTTATATATTTTTAATATCTTTATAATAATAATTTAAATTTTATTTAATCTGTATATATATATATATATATATATATATATATTTTATTTGTATTTTTCATAATATAATATTTATATATTTTGTTTAAAAATATATTTTAATTGGAATATTAATGTGACATATGTTTTAGTTTAAAGATTATTATTTAAAAATTAGGTCTAATAATAATTATCTGATCCAAATATCGACCGGTTACCAAATTTTAATATTTAAATTTTAAAAGGAAAAAATATATTACACATTCATTTTACATAATGAATAATATTCTAAATATCTCACATTATTTATCTTATTTGACCTTCTAACCGTTAAATTATTTAATTTTTGACTTCAATTACATAAAATATGTAATTAAAAGAAATATAAAATTAATATTATTAGAAACTATATTTAATCTATTTTAATATATAACTTTATATATTTAATATACATATATATATATATATATATATTAATTTTTGCTAGTGAAGAGTTTTATAAATTATTAAAGATATTCTTATTATTATTTAATTATTTTTTAATCTTATGTCTATTCAGGTAAATTTAAATAGCCGGAGTATCCATATTTTAATTGGGTTCTACCCAGAATAATTAATAATAATTAATTTTAAATTTATTATTAATTATTCTGCGTATAATCCAATTAAAATGTTGATAGTCCAACTACTAAAATTTATTAGAATAGACATAAGATTAAAAAATGATTAAATAAGAATAAGCGTATTTTTAGTAATTTACAAAATGCACAAATTAAGAATACTAGTAACTAATAATATAGCCCGTGCATCACACATGAGAATAATTATATTTTATTTTCATAATTGAGTCGTAATTATTATTTATGATCTAGTTAAAAAATCAAAATTTTATTCGTGTTATCTAATTTCAATCAAATATTATTTCGTCCAGAGTGAAATTGTGTTCATTTATATTGAGGTTTAGCCAATCATATTCAAACTAAAATATATTAACATATAACATATACTTACTTGAAAACCGAAATCAATCAATGAACATAAAATGTTAAAACGGAACATGTAAATTTCGAACTAGAACAAATATGAAGGTACTTAAACACATATTCAATTATATATCAAAATTTAACTAATAATAAAAATAATGTCGATAATAATAATAATAATTGAACTTGGGATTTATTTTATTTTATATATTTAAATCACGTCTAATTGAAAAAAACAGTCTTTATCAAATTGTAATCACGTCTCCATTCTCACGATTATAAAAATCACCGAAAATTGAATAATGCTAACTTAAACATAAATTATGTAAAAATGATTACCTTACCTTATTTTAGAATTTTGGTCAAATTTGTTAAATAAATAATTTTATGAATAATAATAAATATTTATTATAAGGTAAAATGAAATTCCTATATTACAAAATTGATTGACTTTTTTAAAATTCTTATAATATAGAAATATTAAGAATAATTATATATCAAAAGCTGACTAATAATAATAAAAAGAATGATGATACTAATAATAATAATAATAATAACTATGTGAGGACTTTGGGCATAAAATTGAAAAAGGCGATGTTTGTCAAATTGAAATCAGGTCTCCATTCTCAAAATTAAAAAAATTGTCGAATATTGAATAGTGTTAACTTGAATATAAATATGAAATATATTAAAAAGATGATTACCTTATTTTATTTTAATTTATTTCTTTTCAAATTTGTTAAATAAATAATTTTATTTAACAAAATCCACTTCATTACGATCAGAATCTTTTATAAGGTCCTCTTTCAACTCCGCTCCCCCGGACAACATTCATTCTCCGAAAACCCATCCCAATCATAATCATCGTTGTCCATCAAAAGAACATCATCCTCTATTATCGATATTGCGTCCTTCCTCGAACCAATCTCCATTATCGCCGTCGCAACCCAATTTTCTCGGTCCTAGTTTTATTTTTTTAGGTATCTTATTTTATTTGTCTACCTTTTTTTCTGGGGGGATTACGAGCCAGATTTTTTACAGCCCAAATTTTTTTAATATGTTAACGAATACTTTCTAATATAAAATAATTTGGCATAAAATATAAAATTGATATGCATTTATTAAATTTTCTAAATTTAAATTTATTATTAATTATTCCGGGTATAACCCGATTGAAATATGGATAGTCCAACTATTTAAATTTACCACAAGAGACATAAGATTAAAAAATAATTTGATAACAATAAGGCTATCTGCGGGAATTAAGAATACTACACTAGTAAGTAGTGACTGTTTTAGCCAAAATTTATAGGGTTAATAAATAAATTCTTTATTGTAAAATCGTTTATAGAAGGGTTTTTGTGTTTGGACGAGTAAGAATAAGAATAAAAAGGTAATTGACGACTAAAAAATAAAATAGAGACAAGACAATTTTAGTGATGTGGAAAACCCTTGTAAAAGGATAAAAAATCACGGGTGAGGTGTGTCCAGCCAAGAATATCTACTAGAATGTTGTTCAAGATCGATTACAAGTGTTTGAAATGAATAAAAATACATATAAGTGCTACTCATTGGCAGCTGAGATGAATTTAGTGCTGACCTCCAGTCAAGGTATCTGGAAAATAGCTGTAGTGGACCGACTAGAGCCCATGGTTTCCGGGTCAACGTCANCAACAATAATAAAATAATAAATCAGAGGCGCACTGACCCCGCCAAACCAAAGATCGCAAACAGGTTATAGTATGAAATTAAGCAGTTAAAACTAAAAGTAAATCCAAATATCTTATTACAAGCCCACACCTACTCACAACTCAAATCCANAAAGTCTAGTCAATGTATAACTGAAGGTCAAACAAAAATTAAAGTTCACAATAAAGAGTCGCAGTTCTCACAAAAAATAATACTGAAACTTAGAGATAAAATTAAAATGTCTCATAGCATGCATGAAACGTCTTTATTCATCCCAAATATAACCTGGAATATTAGAAATGAGTGAGCTACAAAGCTCAGCAAGTAACTAACATCGTCATTAGTCTGGTCAAGTAAGTACAGTAACAACAAGTAAACTGAATATATCAATTTGAAACAATTTTCGATATACAATACGATAACAATTTCGATACAAAATCCGAAAATATTTTTATCCCCACAGTTTAATACCCAGGCCACTTACCCGGTGACACGGTCCTTAACACGAAATTGTTAATATTGCGCCCCTTACTAAGGTATCGATAAAAGTGCACATCCCCGAAGGGCCCAAAAATGGTGCGCCCTAGTAAGATATCGAAAGCTAGTTTCGGAACTATAACGCAAGTACTAACGGATCCAATACAAAGACTAAACTAGGGTACT
>QRFB01001496.1:15095-50587 GCA_008931105.1 Oenanthe javanica | reverse complement strand
TTCAAGTCTGTAGATTTCTTCTTTATCCTTTGTCTTTACCAAGTCTTCATGTCTTCCTGATTCCGGTGATAACTTCATATTATTTACACGTCCTGTTCTTGTGTTGAGTTATAACCCTATGTTACATATAGGTCTATACATACAGCCTTTCAGAGGAAGAGGACTTTAATTTTTTAGAAGATTATGCTCCGACAGAATAATGTTATAGGATAATAAAGTCCAAGATAAGATATGAAGATAATCTTGTCTACCAATTATGCCACAACAATAATTTTTCCACTAGCAGCAATAATTTCTGTTTTAATAAAAGTTTTTTGTATTCTTGTTAAAAGCTTCATTATTTGATATGTCGATAGGGCCCAAAGTTGTACCCGGTATCAATAATGCTCTAACTTTAGTTTATTTGATTTTTACTTTTTGAATTTTCTATTTACTTGTAACAAAGTTGTTTATCCAAGTATGTTTGACAAACATCTTTTCTCTCTATATATAGAGAGTTTATTTTCAGTTGTAGGTACGCAATATTTTGAATAAACTCTTTAATTTTGTAAATTTCTCTCTTGCTCATATGCTGAGCCTTTCCCTCTTATAAATTTCTTATAAACAAACAGTCCTGCATAAATTTGGTATAAAGCACCCACACTAAAAAATACTTGTACCTTAGGAAATTATTTTAGGAACTTTATTCTCAAAATAATAACAAAACATATATATCTATACTATTTATCTATACTATATTATATTATATTTTAACACGTGCGATACACATATATTTTGTTTCATTGATTAAATTATTTATTTTAAAATTACTACTATTTTTATAATTTTAAAAAGTCTTAATATAATATAATTATATTAGTTTTTTTAACTTATTTAAATTATATATTTTTATGTCAATTGAACTAAATATAATAAGAAAATTATAAAATATTAAAAATAAATTTGCACATCACATGAAAAATAAATTTATATTATTAATATATAAATATGTAAAATTTTGTGATTCAGAATATTATGAACATGAATTTTTAATATATCAAATATATGTTTAATATATTTAGGATTATACAAATTAGTTTTAAATATATTTTTGATAAAATCTCTCTATTATGTTTATTTTATATAAAATTTAATAGATATTATGGTGTTATTTGTCCATTAACAAGGTCAATATTTGTAGGGGGGTTGAATACAAATATCAAAACTTTTTATAAGTTTTTCAAGTTTTGTATTTGGTTTACTGAGTTTAAGTATTAGAGAAGTAATATTGAACTGATAATAAAGAAATTGAAACTTTGAAGAAACATATAAAAAGTTATTGGTGGGTTGTTTGATCCACCAGTGAAGTGATTGCTCAAATATTCTAGGTTTTGAAACCTAGCTGCTTTTACAAAGTTAGAATCGAATCAACTGTTTTACAAGTGCTTTTAGCTTAAACAATTGATTCTATGAAAATATTCTAACTCAGACAATTCTAACAATGCTACCACTCTTGTTTATATATCACAAGAGTGTTTACAATCTTGAGAATAGAGTAAAACAAAGCTACCTATTCTAGGAATGTTGCTAAACTATCTTTTCTTTCTGTCTTTTTCCATTCTGAGAAAGTTCTTCAATCTAGAAAAACCAGCTTCAATTTGAGTCTTCACAGTCAATGTAGACTGTCTTCCATAACTGTACTTTTGTCTGAAGATTCCTGACATTTTAACCTTTGTGCTATCCCTATCAATTGATAATTTGCTGTTAAGTATATCAATTGATTCTTCCTTGTATCCTTCAACTGATATTCTTCTTCAATTGATCTTGTTATCCATCGATTGATAATAACAATTGACTTATCGATTGATAGATGTTATCAATCAATATATCAATCTATGGGTATTCTCATCAGTTGACGGTCTTCAATCTTTGACTTGGTTTGATATCAATTAATCATCCTTCACTTATATATTTTTCCTGTCTTCAAACATTTACAATTTGACAGTCTAAGACATACATCAATTGATGACTCTTATCAATCGACACCGGTATCAATCGATGAATTAAACACTATATATTGATCCAGCCTTATCGATTGATTAAGACTAAGTACATCTATGTTACAAAAACATCCATATTATCAGTTGATTACTACAAACTCCTCAGCTGATACATGGTTCCCTAATCAATTGATATTTATAAACTCATATCAACTGATCAGTTACAATAGATAAAATTTCTATGATTCTAAGGTTGAGTTTATCATCAAGACTACATTGAATCCTAACAATCTCCCCCTATTTATGTCTGTGAGACTAACATGCATAAATTTACTTGATGATAACCCCCCTAAGAGCATACCAGATATTGAGCATTTGAATTCTGTAAGCTGCTTTATTTATTCAACTTCCTCAAAGCTTCACTCACTTCTTCTTCTTTGACTTTTCTGCATTCTCCTTTAATTGTCTCGAGAAAGATCCTCTCAAAATAGCTTCATCCCTTTCAGTGTCTCCAAGTTGTCTCAATAGTATTGAATTTCCCTGTCTGTAATTTTGTCCAAGTATTTGCAGATGTCAAAGTATTTTTGATTTCCTTCCTCATTTGTGAAAATCATTGCATAGACTGGTTCCAGCATCACTTGAGACTCCCAGATTCTGAGGGGTGGATCAGGATCAAATTCTGCAGGTGCTTTCCTTAGCTTGGTTATCTGGTGTTGAATCTCATGTGCTATAGTGATGTTGAGTTTGTATCTTTTATTGAGTAGAGGAAGAATTGTTTTTAAAGTGTTGTAGCTTTGCTTCATTATTATCTTCATAGGATGAGTATCTTTTGCACCATTTTCATACTCCAACCTCATTGACTCTTCATGATTTGAAGTTGCAGGAAGTGTCTTGCATGCTATCAATCCTTTTTCACTTATTACTGGTATAACTTCCATCTTGTACCCTTCAATAATTATTTCCTTTTGGTTTTCTTCTTGGGTTTCTCCTTGTTTCTCTTGAATCTCAATTTGAAATTCCTTGGTTTTTTTCTTGGCCATTGCAATCTTTCTTTTTGGTTTGATGGGTTGTTCTACAGTTGAGTCCTTTATGATCCATTCCATTTCCATTTGTCTTGATATTTCTTCATCATCATTATCTCTCCTAGCAGCATCTTTAATTGTTGTAGCAATGGATCCTTTCAGTAGATTATCCTCACCTTGCACATCCTTTTTCTTTTTCTCTTCTTCAACCATAATGACCTTTCCTTTCATTTTCTCTTCCAAAATACTTTCTTAATTTTCTTGAAGAAATTTTTTTGCATTTGTGTTGACTTCCTTGGTAGCCTCCTTTGCACCATCATTCATAGATTTGAGTTGTGTAATGAATTATTCCAAATTCCCTTCTTGAGCGGCCTTGGTCACCAATTTTATATTTTTCTTCAATTGTTCAAGTTTCCTTCTTTCACCTTCAATAAGTTCTTGAGTTTCCTTTTCTCTTGCAATTTTCCTAGCCTCCAATTCATCTGCAAGATTCTTGGCATCCATCATCCTTCTCTCCATTTCTTCTATGGTGCATTTAGAACTTTGACTTTTATCACCAATTACACCTCTCTTCACCACCTTACTATTTCCATCTTCATGTGCATTTCTGCTTCCTCCAGCTCCATCACCACCACCATCATTGCCATCTCTATCCTTTTTATTCTCTCTCTTTTTGTTAGCATCAAGTGTAGCAATAGGCATGATGTCCAGAAATCTCTGGAAAATAGCATCATGAGTTGCTTGACTTTGAATAATTTGCTCCAATTTGGTTTCCATGGAGGAGACCCTCTTCTCCAAATCCTCAAGTCCCTTGGAATCTTTATACATTCTATCCCTTATATTCTTCATTGTTCTATGATGAAATTCTCATCTATTCTTCTCTCCAAAGCTTCTTTAGATGATGTAACTGAATCTTGAAGAATTCCCAATTCCCTCTTAACACCAGTGATTGTCATTTTGTTGACCTTCAACTGCTCCTTGTAATAATTGGCAATTCTTCTATGAAGTGGATCCTCAATTTCAATTTCCATCATTGCCCTCATGTAGTGTGAAACAATCATCATCGAAATCATCATGGTTGTCACCAGCTTCCAAGTAACATGTGTATGTTGTGTTGGCCAAACTCTCCTTCAAATTCCTGGTTCTTTGTTCAGTATGCTCCAATCCAAGAATTTTCTCTGTATCCCTGTTTGATGAAGTATCCAATCCTTGGTATCTTGGATTAGGATGGATAAAGTTGTTTGGATCCAACTCACCAGCATCTACTTCTTCTTCCTCTTTAAACACATTCTCCATCACAACATCCTCCTTGATTACTCCACTGCCACTAGCTCCATCTGCATTTTGTACTCCCCTACCTCCAATGCCTCTTCTTCATCATTCATTAGTTCATTTTCTAGTTGTTGAGCATACTCTAGAATTTTCCTGTCACTCTCACTCATCTCTCTATTTTGCATTAGGATCTCATCCTAGAACCTCATCTCTCCCTCACTCATAACATTTGCACCTTCTAAGGTGGGGCCCTCAAGTGTTTTACTCTCATTCTTAGAAGAAATATAAATGTCCTTACTCACTCCCTCTCCTTTTACCAGGCTGCAATCCTGCTTCTCACTCATCTCACTCATTCCTAATAGGGTTTGAGCAACATTAATTGGTTAATTTTCAATTGATGTTTCCAGAATAGCAGTTAATGAAGTGTTAGTGATATCCATCGATTGAGGTATACTCATCAATTGATGTTGAGTATCAATCGGTGGTTGAATATCAATTAATGAGAGAACATCAATTGATGAGATGGAAACATTTGAAGTTGAGGTAAATTGAAAGTTTATTTCATGAATTACATTGGAAATAGCATCCTAAACCTCCTGTGAAGGAGAAACAGGAGAGAGTGTTGGCTTCTCCTTGAATAATAAAAAAGGAGAATTTGAAAATGTTTGATTGTATATCAAAACACTTTTTGAAGAAATTTGTTGTAGTGGAGATTGAGGGATTGAAATAGATAATGAGTGGGGCTGCATCTCCACATTTATTGGAGATGCATCAATAGAAAAAGCTGAAGGCTCCACCACAGTTGCCTATGGCTTTGCATAGTGTGTGTCTTGACTAATTATCAATGTAATGAGGGATTCAGAAGTTAGAAAGGCATATCAAGATAAAGTGAATGTGGAGACCCAATTCAATACTGTTAGAGTTAAAACAAGGCCGAAGAGGATAAGTGTTAAAGGAAAGTCTAAACAACTGGAATTTATATTTAAGGAGGTCAAACTTATAAGAAGAGTTGCGGTTATACCTACCTTTCTAGAAGAGCTAACCGAGCTATCAAATCTACTTGAAGAAGAAACACTTGACCTGATAACGTAACAAATGACGAGTCTTAAATAGTGAAGATGAAGAAATGAATATTTGTTTGGGCTAGAGGAACATTCATCTTGTACTGTAGTTATATAGAAATCTGGAAATTGTATTATGAATCCAGAATGTAATTATTATTATCTTTTTCTTGTAAGCTAGTTGAGTTATCATCTCGAAGGATTTACTTATCGAACTCTAACGATCAAATATGGGGAGATTATAAAGCATAATCTAACGTAAAATAATATGTAATCGAGGTAAATAAATCAACATAAAAAAGACTAGTAACTTATATTAAATAAAGCACAAGAATCAACAATGAACGAAGATCAAGTGAATACAAAGAATTGAAATATTTAAAGAAGTTGTGAAGTCCATTAAAAACCACTGAAAAAGTTCATTAATATGTTCAAGTCTCAGTGAAGAATAAAGTTCAAGTGATTTAGAGTTTCAAAAGGTATTGAAAATTCAAATTGTAGAGTACTTAGAAGTTTTCAATAAAAGTTTGAAGCTTAGTACGTCAATGCACAACCAATTGTTCTTCAAAGAGATGAAGATCAAGATCAGTGTTAGTCGATTGTGAACTAGACCAGTATACTAATCATCAATATAAAAGAGAAAGGTTTTTATTTTTATGAATCAAAGAAATGGCTAAGTACAAAAGGCATTTGCAGACTTAAAAAAGCTAAGGAATTGAAGTGCAAAATGTGCAAACTATATTTTGCAAATAAACAATAAAAAGTCAAGGCAAATCGCTACTTAGCTAAAGTAAAACAAATCGCCACTTGTATTTATATATCAAAATTGCCACTTGCTCTTGTTAATTGAATCGCCACTTAAAAATAATGGACGATATTGACACTTGCAGAAATGGGAGGAAAATCGTCACTAATTATATGCTTAAAGAAATCGTCACTTAATGTTAAAGTGGTGATTGATTTAAATGGTTAAATCATTTAATAGTTTAATTGTTTAAATTCAACTCGTCAGTTACTTCCTCTCATAATGCCAATGTTAAAGCAAAATCGTGACTTGTTGGTTGTATTATAGAAGCCATACTGATTTGCAAGGCCAGGAAGTAGCCATGTACGTCGGTTGGTGAAGTCTCCACATAAAAGCTGCAAAATCGCACACTTTGTTATTCAATCAATACAAACAAGAGATTTAGACAAGAGAACGGAAAAGCCATTAAAGACCATAGTTAAAGCTCTCAACTATAAATTAGTTTGTAACAAAAAATCATCGTAGCTAACCTTGTGTTAGATGTGTAGCACCCTCGAGATTTATATATAAAAGATATATTCCTCGAATAAAATGTGTGTTGTTTTGATTTTCTAGATTCAATTTTATATTCCGCGAAGAAAGTGAAATAAAGTACTAAATCGTATTCAACCCCCTACAATATATTCAAGACTAACACATTGCTTAGTATCTTGCAAATTCTCTTAGAGTTGCTCATGTGCAACCATTTTGGAGGCTACAGGCCAGGAGTTTGGGCCGTTTAAAAAATGGTTGTCTGAGTTGATGGATAAGGTGGATAACAAGGAGGTTTTGGAAATGGTGGTTATGCTTTGTTGGTTTATCTTAAAGACATACATGATTTGATATGGCAGCAGAAAGGAAAAGTGTGGAGCCTACAATGTCGTATGCTACTTTAAGTCTTAATCAATGGATGAATGCTCAAGGGGTGGGGGAAATTCCCTCTTTATATCCATTACTTCAGAGTGATAGTCAAAACCTCATACATATACTATTAAGATTAATGTAGAGGCAAAAATATATGAAGATGAAAGACATCATAGGTTTACATTTGTTTTAAGATTCTAATAAATGTAGGTCTGTTGGCAGCAATGTACAAACATTTGTTAGGAATATTGATCTTATAGTGATGGAGGTCATGTGAATCAAGAAAGTTCCTAGTTAACTAAAGATAACTTCCTGGACTCGCGTGCAAATTGAATCGGATAGCCTAATGGTTATACAAGTTATTCGTAGTTCTATTAAAATTCTATATAGTTTTGGTATTATAGTAAAGAAATGCGAAATCTTGTTGAGTCTCTAAGTAATGTATTTTTATATTTTGTCAAAAAATTGCACGCTCTTGAAAGACTTGAAAGATAGTCTCCATATTATTCTGGTTATATGTTTGAGAGAAATGTCAATTCTGATCTCCATCATATTTTTTTTGAGTGCCAGATTAATTAATAAAGATATATTTACTTTAAAAAAATTAGATGTTGGGAATCATGTAGTTTGATGATAACATTGCACTTAGAATCATAAATTTGATGTTAATACTTGTAGCTAATTGATGGATATAAGTCATATAAATATCCATTGATTATGTAGACATTTATCAGTTGAAGGTTGTCATAATCAACTGATAACTTGGTTTGTAACACTTGATCTAGAATTCTTTTTATATCAGTTGATTGTAATATCAATGAATATGCAATAATTAATCAACTGATATGAAGGCTCAACAGATAAATAAGTCAATAGATGTCAATAGATGGATGTTGGTCAATGGATGCTAGTCAACAAATATCAATCAATAGATACTCGAAAGCATCAATGGATCTTCATCAACGGATAAATCTATCAAAGCAATCAACAAATAAAAGAGCAATCAATGGATAAGGATAGATGGATACTCAAATATCCATTGATAAATCAATTGATCAATGGATAACCTATGTGTCGATGGATGAGCAAAGAAAGGCTAATTGATAAGCTTTATAGATATTATCAATTGATAAGTATTTCCTAAAATAGTTAAAGACAAGATGAATGTAATCTTTGCAGAAGTCCAGATCAATGGAGCACAATCTATGTCAGGACTGTGAAGCCTTTCAAGAAGCAAAGTTTTCAACGAAAAGAACAGGACAAGAAATTTTCCAGAAAAAGGCCAAGACCTAAGAAGACTTTGTAAGAAACTACTTCCTATTCTAGTGCAAAAATTGTAAAATATAATTTGTTCTATATCAATTGACAAGAATAGATTTGTAGAAAAATGTACTACTATATATATTTGTGTATACATTGTAACTAGAAGTAAGTTGAACACATACAAGTGAGAAAACATCTTAGAAGATAGAAAATATTGTAAGTGCTTTATGTGTTCTTCATATGCTCTTGTAAGCAACTTGGTTTTTAAACCAATGTTATTTGAAAGCAAATCAATTCACTAATGTAAAAACCAATCAACTAGTAATTTTTAAATATTGCTTTTACTGTTTTAAATTCTGTTCATACATGTTCTTTCTACAACAAATTTTAAACACTATCTCAACTCAATACAAACTCATCTAATTCGCAAGAAATTTAAAAAGTTCTTAAGTTTGTATTCAACCACCCATCTACAAACTCATTGTTTGTGAAAGGGCAAATAACATTAGAGATTTTAGTTAGTTTCAAAAAAAACATTAGAGATTTTAGTCTTTATTTTATTATTTGGAAAAAAGAGTTTAAAAATTTGAGAGTATTATATTAAACCACTTTCGATAATATTTATAAAGATAAAAAATATATTTTCAATTAGGAGTATGACTGAGCAAAACTGAACTGAAATCGAAAAACCAAACCAAATAGTGTCATTTCGGTTCGGTTCTATTTTTTTTGAAATTTGGGTCCGGACCGAATTAAATTTCGGTTCGGTCCTTAATAAAACAATTCGGTCTGGACCAAATAGACCGAATTATATATTACATATTTTTATTATATATATAATATATATTTATATTATATATGTTTGATAAATGAAATTTTACATTAATTGTTGCATTATTGATTTATTATTTGGCTTAAATATGAATCTACTTGGTTTTATTGATATATTTGTATTCATATTTTCTTAAAAATTCACCTTATTTAATTTTCAAACTGTTTTTAAAAATTATGGACCTAACCAAAAAGACTGAAATAATTTCGGTTCTGTTCGGTCCGGTCCATTATATAATTTCAGTTTGGCTCGGTTCCAAAATATTGACTATTCAGTTCTCGGTCTATTCGGGACCGAACCGACCGAATGCTCCGCCCTAATTAAGAGTGTGAAACTCTTTAATAATTAAATATTTGCTTCCATGATATAATTATGATTACTAAAAATAATTTAATTTTTTTAGAGATTAATCATTTTCTTTTCCATAAAAAATAAATCATTTTGATTTTAATTTCTTTTCATTCAAAAGAAAAAAAAGTAGAAATATATAAATATCTTATATCGATATAAATACCTTAAGAAAATAATTTTTTTTAAATTTATCTGGTTTAAAAAAAATTGAAATAAATCATAAGCAACGCTTCTCAAATATTAAATAAAATGATTGTATCTATTAGATGCAGTATTTTGATATGCATAATTTTTTCAGATATTATTTTGATACGCATATAATCTTGGATAATATAAATTTGTTTTATTTAATATCACACGAAAATTATCTGAAATGTATCACAAATTTCTTTTAAAATATCATTGAAATTGTTAAAGCAAACATTAAACGTATAGAATATTAAAAATGTATAAAATCATTATCCAAAAATTCATTATTAATAATATAATTAATATTAAACAAAAATCAAATCAAATCACAATATTATCATCCTAGGATAACATTTAGAGAAAGAAAATATATTCCGATACCGATCCCAATGAATTTGAATGGTGTAATTAAAATTTTAAGAACTTTGAAAAATGTATAAAATTCATCAGGTGAAGAAGAGAGGATGAATAAATAAGATGAAAAGAGAGAGAACGTAATAATGACGTTATCCGTAGTGGTAACAAAATTGGATTTCATTTTAGACTCTCTCAGCTGAAGAAGTGCTCGTTTATTTCCATCACTTCTTCACATACATCTCTCTCTCTCCCTCTCTCTCTCTCTCTCTCTCGCGATATCTCCGGTGCCCGGAAATCTCTGAATATCGTTTACTCCGATCATCTCTCTCTTATACTTATATATATATATATATATATATTTGTAGATCTTATGACTCAATCGAATTAGTCTCGTGCGATTACACATAAGCCCTAGCCTCTCCGATTGTCCGATATTTTCGCTTGAAGATTTGGGGGTTTCGGTTGTTTGGTAGATATTTTCATCGATCTAGGGTTTTGAATTGATCAATTATGAACAAAAGCTAGGGTTTTGAATTGGTGGATCAGAGATAATTGATGCTTGCGAGTTTAGTTTGAATTATTATTGTGAGGGTTTAGCAGGTGAATTGTTAACACCGCCGGCACATGTTGCCGGTCTCGGTTTCCACCACGCCGACCGGAGGAGGTCATTCTCAAGATTTTGCTCCAATCACTGCTGATTCTTTCACAAAGGTCTAACCTTTTTTGTGCCTTTTTTTGCGTATTGTTTGATTTTATATGTGGATGTTTGGTTGCTTTTTCGTGCCTTTAATTCTTAGTGTTTGTTATGTGTGTTTGATTATGTATTTATGTATGTTAATGTTTGTTATATCTCTTTTTTGTTTGTTTTCGGTGAATTTGTATTCGTTTATGAATTTTGCCCCTTTATTTATTATAACATTTTGATTTGATTTTTATGTGTGGGAGTAACTGAAATTTGTTATGTTAATATTTATTCAGTTACTGATATACATTATCTCGAAACTTAATTTAATTGTTGGCAGTTTATCTTTCTTAGTAATTCTGTTTTTCCGACTCAGTACAGATATTGATGAATTTTGGAGTCGATCCATTGTTTTTTAATTTCCGTCACTATAAATTGCTGAAATTACTACTCCTAAGACATGTGAAACAGTCTAGGTGAAATCGGAAACTAAATCGAAAATTTCTGCTTTTGACTCTCTAAAAATATTTACTCATGAAATTGCAATATACTATCTACTGAAGGAATATTTTTTCTTAATATTAATATCTATAACAATGAAAACGCTTAAGCAAACACTATGTCCCAATTCAAAGAGTTTGATTTGTTTGGGAGTTGGGACTATGTAGTTGGGAAAATGATATGCATGTCACACATTCTTGTTTTATTCTTTGTGATATCTGAACTTTCATTTATTTTGTCCGTAATATTTTCCCCTCAAAGCATCAGTATAAAAATTATTTAGTGCTTTGTTCTTCTTGTCATTTTGAGACTTAAAGAACTGTTCAGAGTATATCAGTATATGTGTATAGGAACTATATACATAATCATCACTATAGTTTCTGTATAGTATCTGAATGCGGGCCTTCAAAAATGTGCACTAAATTACATTTTGGTGGTGATTCTTATCTATATAACTGGCCCAACTTGAGACCATTTTCTTTTGATAAACTGGAAAATATTCTTATATGGAGGTTCATATATATATATATATATATATCGGTATCGTTTTCCAACTCCCTGTACCTTGATTTTTTTCAGGATGGAATCAAAATTTCTGTTGGCAATTGTGCTCTTTTTAAGCCACCCAAAGATTCGCCCCCGTTTGTTGGAATGATCCATAGATTAATTATCAGCAAAGAAGATAATTTGAGTTTGTCTGTTTGTTGGCTTTACCGACCTGCTGACGTAAAGCTTGTAAAAGGTCTTCTGCTGGAAGCAGCACCCAACGAAGTGTTTTACTCTTTTCACAGGGTCGAGATACCTGCTGCATCAGTACTCCATCGGTGTAAAGTCGCATTCCTTCGTAAAGGTGTTGAACTTCCTTTAGGGTTATCCTCCCTTGTGTGTAGACGAGTGTATGATACTGAAGCTAAGTGTTTACGGTGGCTAACTGACAAAGATTATCCTAAAGTAAGTATATAATATAATTAGTTTTCTGTGTGTTGCATAAATGATCGTTGTTGACATGACTGTAACTCTAGTCTTCTTTGATGCAGGAACGCCAGAAAGAAGTAGATCAGCTCTTAGACAAGACAAGTGTAGATATGTATGCAGCCGCGCAGCCAGGAGGTCGTTCTCCGAAAACTGTAAATGGTCCACAATTGAAACCTAGTTCAGATAGTGCTCCGAACAGTTCATCCTCGTATCATTCTCAGGCTAAAGGTAAGAAGAGGGACCTGGTTGTTCAAGGACCGGATTCTGTGAAACGTGAGCGTACTTGTAAAGCAGATGATGCAGATTCTGGTCAGCTTCGACCAGATAAGATGTTAAAGTTTGAGATTGCTAAGATAACAGATAGAGGCGGTCTTACAGATTTTGAAGGGGTTGATAAATTGGTTCAACTCATGCAACCCGATATTTCAACGAAAAAGCTAGATTTACCTTGTCGAATTATTTTGGCAAATGTAATAGCTGTAACGGATAGGTTTGATTGTCTTACTAGGTTTGTTCAGCTCAGGGGTTTGCCCGTATTGGATGATTGGCTTCAGCAGGTCCACAAGGGAAAACTTGGTGATAACAGTAGTCCTAAAGAAGGTGATAAATCTGTTGATGAATTTCTGTTGTCATTGCTCCGAGCACTAGATAAACTGCCAGTAAACCTTCATGCACTGCAAACATGTAACATTGGGAAATCTGTGAACCACTTGCGTACTCACAGGAATTCTGAAATACAGAAGAAAGCCCGAAGTTTAGTCGACACATGGAAGAAACGGGTTGAAGCTGAAATGAATATGATTGATGCAAAGTCTGGTTCAAGTCGTGGTGGCTGTTGGCCAACTAAATCTGTAAATTCTGAAGTTTCTAATGTTGTTGGTCGTCGGAATGGAGAACTGATTGAGCCTGCTGTTACAAATTCCAGTGTACAATGTGGTGCATCTAAAGTTCCATCTGCTAAGCTTGGCACTAGTGATAAGTTGTCTGTTGGTTCTCCTGGTACTGCAAAGCAGTCGCCTTTCGTGACTGCATCAGACGTTGCTAGTAATAAGGAATTGGGTTCTGTAGTATTGGCTGGTGCAGGATCGTCTGATGCCCCACTTACAACCATTAAAGAGGATAAGAGTAACAATTCTAGCCAGTCCCAAAACAATAGTCAGTCCTGTTCAAGTGAATATGGAAAAACAATCTCTTGCAGGGAAGACACAAGAAGCTCATCTGCTGTATCAATTGGTGTGAATACGTCTAGCGGTGTTACACGCAATCGGAAGTCCAACAATGGCCATAACGGAACAGCTGTCCAAGGGATTCAAAAGGAAATTAGTATTGGAAAGATGAGTTCTGAACAAAGGAGTTTGTCTTCTGAAAAGTCATCTCCGACCAGATTAACATCTGAGCAAACACCTGATGCACCTCTTGTGGACAATGGTAACAACAGGAGGCTCATTGTTCGGTTGCCAAACACAGCTCGCAGTCCTGCATGCAGCGCTAGTGGTGGGTCTGCAGAAGATGTTTCTGCTACCTCTAGTAAGGGTTCTCCACTGGTGCAAGTTGAGGAGCTTGTAGGACATGACGGGAAAGTAAAAGGAAAAATGGAAACTTTTCAAAGGAACGGTGCTGTAAATGTTAATATAGATACAAATCAGCATAAAGATGGATTGCCCATGTCTGAAGATGCCAATATGTCATCCGGGGGTCTTAATTGTGACGAACAGAGCAGAGGTGGAGAATGCTCTGACAAACTGTCAGAAAAACCTAAAGATACTCTTTCTCCTTCGAGGATTGCAGCTAAATCAGGGAAATCGTACGAGGCTTTGTTGAGCTCTATGAATGCACTGGTTGATAGTTGTGTGAAGGTTTCCGAAGCAAATGTTACTGCATCGGTTGGAGATGATATTGGAATGAATCTGCTCGCCAGTGTTGCAGCTGGAGAGTTATCTAGATCTAATGTTTCACCTTCCGAATCTTCTGGTAGAAAGTCTTCATTACCCGAAGAGTCTTGTTCTGGCAATGGTATGAGATTGAGGCAAACTGATGAAGATAGAGATCAAAGTGAAGGTCACCATAAAGAAGTGTCGAACGGTGGTGCTATTATAGGGAATGGTAGCTTTAATAATTCTTCACATTTAAAGCCTAGTGAAAAATGCACTGATGTGCACATGGAAAAAAAGTTGTCTACGGACAGCAAAACAGCTTTGTTGGGCTGTGAAACAAAGAATGTGGATCGTGGTGCAGCATTAGATACTTGCAATGGCCCTGTTTCAGTATCTCATAAGAAGCTGCCTGAATCAGTTCAGGAAGACTCTGCAGCTATGTCTCCTGAATATGATAAGAAAAAGTTTAATGCAGCTGGTAATGAAGTTGAGCAGTTTCAGGAACCACAGAAGCTGACTCCCTCCCGGGCAAGTGATGTTAATGCCTCAAGCTCGAAACACGAAGGGGGAACTAATAATTCTCATGAAACTCTTGAGGTGAATGGGATACCTGTGCTACCTGGTGATGCAGCCACACATGCAAACATGGAGGTCAAAGCTAATAAAGAATCACCATCTTGCTCATCTTCCGATAGGGGCGACGAAGACAAGAAAACTGTAAAGAAATTATCTGGTGGGCATGGAAAAACTGAAGGTATTGAATTACCATGTTTACCTAGTGCAGTTGCAAGTAGGGAGCTAGCAGCTGCAAACGATGGTGAAATAAATCTACTATTACAGACAAAACAGAATGAGGACGAAAGGCTTGGTTTCAGCTCATCAACTGTTCACCATTTGAGTGAAAATTCTCATGCAAATATAGATAAGAAAGATGTTAGTAATCTTCTGCGTACTGGATCTCCTACTAAGAGTTCTGCACTACCTGTCCAGGAATCCAAGCAACCGATCAAGTCTAGTGGATACAAGTTGGATGTAGCAGAAAAATCTGTTTGTATTCCTGATATTTCTACTGTACCTGGTTTTGTGCCAGATTTCACAGTAAAGTTGGACTTTGATTTAAATGAAGGTCTTCCCGTTGATGATGGGAGCTTTGGGGAGCTTGTCAAAGTGCCAGCTTCCAGAAATATATCATCCATTCCTTTGCCTTTGCCTTTCCCTTTACCAGTTCCCATCTCATTGTCTGAAGGTCGTGCTCCTTCAGTTACTGTTGCTTCTGCTGCTAAAGGTCCATTTGTGCCCCCGGAAAATCCATTGAGGTTAAAGGGCGAACTTGGCTGGAGGGGTTCTGCTGCTACCAGTGCATTTCGGCCAGCTGAGCCGAGAAAGAGCCTGGACATACCCCTTTCTACCGTTAGTGTTCCTTCAGTTGGTATCTCGGCAACTAAACAAATTCGCCCTATCTTGGACTTTGATTTGAATGTTCCAGACCAGAGAGCAATGGAAGAAGTGGCTCCTCACAAATCTGTAGCAACTTGCTCGGAAAGTACACACAGTGAACATATTGGCAGTGGTCTTAATCTTGATTTGAACATATGTGATGATAGTCCTGATATTGGCCACTTCTCAGTTAGCAGCTGTAGAATGGAAATTCCAAAGAGGCCTGGAGGGTCATTTCTGTATGGCGCAGATTCGAGCACATCAAGGGACTTTGATTTGAACAATGGACCTGGTCCTGATGAAGGGGGCAATGAAGCCGCACCTCATGCTAAAAACGGGATTCCATTTTCTTCATCAGTTCCCCCTGTCAGAATGAATAACATGGAACTTGGAAATTTTGCTTGGATTCCTCCGGGAGTCTCATATCCTCCCTTAGCAATGCCTCCTATTCTTCCCGGTAGAGGTGATCAGAACTATCTTACTCACCCTTCAGCTACTTCACAGAGAATTATGCTTCCGCCTGGAAACACATCATTCGGTCCTGAACTTTACAGGGGTCCGGTTCTGTCATCCTCTCCTGCAGTTGGCTACACCCCTAATATCCCATTTCAGTATCCTGGATTATTCCCATTTGAGACCAATTTTCCCTTATCGTCCAACTCGTATTCTGGGGTTTCAACACCATTCACAGATTCATCATCTGGTGGTCCACATTGCCTACCTGCTATTCCCTCACAGTTGATGAGACCAACAGGCATGGGGTCTACACATTACACCCGACCCTTCGTTATGAGCCTTCCTGGCAGTACTAGTATTGTACAGGAAAGTAAAAAATGGGGTAATCAAGGTTTAGATTTAAACACAGGGCCTGCAGTTCCCGAACTGGATAGGAGAGAGGAAAGGTTGCCTTCGACATTGAGGCAGCTTCCTCTTGCTTCTTCTCAAGCATTACCAGATGAGCAATTGAAGATGTATCAACAAATGGCTGGAGGGATGGTTAAAAGAAAGGAGCCTGATGGGGGATTTGAAGGAGATAGGATTAACTACAAGCATCCTCCATGGCGGTAGGATGTGTTACTAATGTGCATGAAATCATGATGCTGGTGAGGACATTTCTGTTTTTCATAGTAATTTCAATGGTATTGTTTAGATTGCACTTGATATTCTAGAACTGGGCCAATAGTGAGGGCTGACATGTTTGCTGTATTTGCGGATTGACAAAGTTACTTATTTCTCCTCAAACATGACATTTTTTATTTTATGAAAGTTGGAACAAAGCTATATTTAACTGATATATGTTAATTTTTAATGTAAAAATTTGTCCTCTCTTTGTTGTTGTCTTTGCTCTTTCTTAAACATAGCAAGCTTTTGGTCCTGATGGTGCTTAATAGCTGTTCTGCAGGTTGGATCTGGGTAAGAAGAGACTTCATTGGTGGGCTGTGTGGGACTCACTACTTGTGTTAGGTTCGTTGGAGCTCTTGTGTTGCTCAAATCTACTGCAACTCAACAAGCATTGTGATGTTGTCAGAACCCATGTAGATATTTAACTTAAAAAGCACGTGCTCCGGCCAGAACTAGGGAAAGAGATTTTGACATGTATGTATTGTGCCAATTCTCACAATCAAATCCTGACTGTTCATTTCTTTCAATTTAAAAGAGGATTGGGTGTATAAACTACCCAGGCAGATGCCAGTTCTGTATGTATGTGGATTGTTCTCTGTTTTCTTCCATTTGTCATATACATAGTTGTTAGTCTAGCTGACTTTCAAATTTTGGTTCTCTTTAAAACATAGTTGAAAATGTTGATAATAAAGTGCATTGATTGGTGCCTGATGATGATGTTAATGTACCTGTTGCTCATGTTAGGGAGAAAAAGTGCAGATGATACTTGTAGCCCAATTCTATTTTAATTTTTATGATACTAATCTGCTACTATGTTAACATGTAGGCATCGGGTATAGAAATATTGCAGGTAGGAGCAAGGAGTTGGATATGAAGATTATAGAATGGACTAATGTTTTAATTCCAATGCTGGTTCTATGGTTGTACTTGTACATGAGCAGGGTTTGCAAAAATATTAGTAATTAGATTTATGAAGGGTTTGCAAAAATATTAGTAATTAGATTTATGAAAAAAAAACCTTGTACATTCTCGGCTTGAAATGTTGAGCCAAAGACTAGCTTCGTATGTGTTGGATTTGAAGTGTTGAGCCAAAGACTAGCTTTAAAGCTTGTTAGCTTGATACATAGACGGAGTCCGAACAAAAGAAAAACTTGGTTTGTGACAAACCAAGTTTTTGAAATAATAAGATGAAGCGAATTGCAGGGAAAGATAGCAAAGCTTAAATTGGTAGCTTGTCCTATGACAAATACTTGAGTACCTTTAGGTATAACAAAATACCAGCTCATAACGCGTGTTTCATTAATAAATTATATATTAATTATTTTATATAATTTAAATATTTCATTTAATATGATAATTTATTTTATTATTAATTTATTTTTACATTTTTTTATACAATGATATTTATATATTAAGATGAAATTGAGTTCAATGTGAGTAAATTATATTAAATAAAAATTATAGGATAAGTAGGATTTTTAAAATAGAAAATATAGAATATAATTTAAATATAATATAATATTATCCGTGAGCAGTTGTATAAAAACAGACTATCAGGGATAGAGTTGTATATATGATATATTTTTTTAAAATTAAAATTTATTAAAATTGGATAGTTATTGTTTCAATGGTTCACTTAAAATTGAACGGTTATGATCTTTTCTATGGTCCACTTAGTTATGATTTTTCAATTATATTAGATTGTTGGAACTGTAAATAAAATAAAATAAAATTTTAATATTTTAATTTTGTAAATTTTAAATTAATTTTATAATTCCTTCAATAATGAAAAAAATATTAATGTATTATTCATTATAGCTCATTATATGTACAGGTTACAATTTGAAATTAAAATGTAAGTTATATATGTTATATTATAGGAGTTTTGCATAATTTGTTATACACAAAAAGAAAAATTCATACAAACATTTCATTGTTCTTTCTTGCCTTCTTTTTAGAATTATAGAAGCGGTGTTTTTTAAATTTATAGAAAGCGAATTTACAAGTGATTTAAAATTTAAAACATCATATATAGAAGAAAATTATTTTTTTTTAAAGAAAATGTAGTTTTCACGAACATATTTCGGTATTTTATTATTTATTTCTTGGTTTAAGGTATATTTTTAATTTATACATTATAATTTTTATATTTTATTTATATTGTATTTAGCATTAAATTTCAAGTAACTATAACTTTTATATTTGTTAGTATTTCGTATTAATTTTTTATAGGATTAAAAATATATCTTAATATATAATATATTTTATGTTCTATATGATTTTGTTAAAGAGGTGGATGATAATAAATTATTAGATAAATTAGTTTAATAATAATTAAGATTTATATATATCCCAGAAAAAATAATTATAATAAATAAANATTTCAAACATCGAGTCTGGGCTTGGCAAGCATAAATTCTTCCCATCAACAAAAGTGCCAGTATGGTCTCGAAGGACCATTCCTATCGAAAATGACTCAATCCCTTCAAACAATGATGTGTCTAAATTCAGTTTTAACCATCCTTCCTCTGGTGGCTTCCACACATGAACACCTTTTACCATGTCATATTTATTAACATTGGTGTGTTTCACACGAGTGCCCCTTGCTACTCTCCAATCCGAAACCATCTTAGAGCTCCAGTCCACTACCAATGCCAGTGTCACATATTTATCCTCCCACAACTTTTTGTTACGCCAACTCCATACCCCATTCCAATAAAACTACAACTATTTTGATAACTTTTTCATTCGAATTATTGGTAATCTTGTCAAAAAGTGAATCTAGAGCAGATGTAACAGCTTGAATATCATACATAGCTCCTACATACTGCCTGTTGGATCTAGACAAGCCTACCTTGTTTATGTAATAAATCTTTTGTTATGTTGATGAAAAACATTTATAGATTCTCTTGTATAGGAATTCTAGATTTAAGTGTCTCATTGTAACCTATAGTTTAGAAGAATTCATCATGTTGTAATTAATTGATGGCCCTCAAATAAAGTTTTGATAGAACCTTAAATTGATTGATGATGCATCTAGAGAAATAAGGCTATGAGGAATAATGATTGCAGATATGAAGAATTTATCTAAGGTAGATGTCGTGAAGTCCAGGAATGAAACATGTCGTGAAGTCTATAAATGAACTGATCGAGAAATCTCAACAAGTTGTATAGCAAAGTCTGAATGAAGATGTCGTGAAGTCCAATCTTAAAGTATGTTGTGAAGTAAGTAATGTAGTGAAGTGTACATATCGCAAAGTCAGGATATTGAGAAGTGGATATGTCGTGAAGTCACTCAAATCCTTGAATCGTGAAGTGCAAAGAAATGGATGTCGTGAAGTTTACTATACAAGATATCGAGAAGTCTGGAAAGAATATATCGAGAAGTCAGTTATGTTGTATGTCGTGAAGTCATCAAGGCAAATGTCGAGAAGTCAGTTAAGCTCCATGTCATGAAGTCTACGATATGACTTAACGAGAAGTGAAGAGGATATGAGAGTTATCGACATCAACACTTAGTTGGTTTCAAGGAATTATGCAGAAGCAAAAAACAAACTACAAAAGCATTGTCATGATCAGGATTAGTCAAACCTGTATGTGATAATGACAAGTCTACAAATGTAGATATTAGGAATTATTGTAGACTTGGTTATAAACTTAATCTTAGAATCATAGAAATTAATTTGTAACTGATCAATTGATATATGTTATAAATATTAATTGATTAAGGAACTATTTTATCAGTTGAAATGTTTATGTTAATCAACTGTTAATTTGGATGTTTTTGAAACATGGTTGTACTTGGTATTTCAATTGATATGGCTAGATCAATTGATAGTGTTCTACTCATCAATTGATACTATAGTCGATTGATATAGGTCATCAATTGATGTATGTTTTAGACTATCAAATTGTAAATGTTTGAAGGCATGAAAAATATACAAGTGAAGGATGATCAATTGATATTGAAGAATCAATGGATGTAAAACCAATTGATAACATGCCAAGTCAAAATATTGAAGACCATCAACTAGTATGAAGACCCATCGATTGATAACATCTATCAATCGATAAGTCAATTGCTAGTACCAATCGATGGATATCAAGATCAATCGAAGAAGAATAGCAACTGATGGATACAAGGAAGAATCAATTGATATTCTTAACAACAAATTCTCAATTGATAGGGACAACACAAAGGACAAAATGTCAGAAATCTTGTTAGGGATTGTGGTGTTAACAGTGTAATCAACTAAAGTTACTTAGTCTTAATTTATAATACGCTAAGTAAAATGTGCTGTCATATGTATATTTACAGTTTGTTTAGTAGTTACTTGAAATAATATGTTTAACAAGGCACAAATAGGTGACAGTAAGTTTAATAGTTTCTATTTTGTACAAATGTAATAATACGATCCATGAAGTAGAAGTTCACAAAGTGTTCATGCACAACGTTGTTCAAATCCACGATAGTAACATTTAACACACAAGCCTTTGACAATATATTCAAGTGACAACACAAAGGAATAGGTGACAACAACTATTCTCTCGACAGTAAATTTGTCAAAAAATGAAGATTTGAAGACAACAAGTTTTACTAACAGCAACATTGGCGGAGATAGTTGAAAGAAGCTTGGGAAATAATATGTTTTAGTGAACTATGAAGGTTTGACATCACAGTCTGCGGAGCCATAGATATTGTCATCAGTGTGAAGCTAAAAGTTGACAGTACACTTTTAGTAAAGCTGACAGTCTGTTCCAGGTAGTAGACTAAGATAGTGAAAGCACAAGGAATGATTTGGACATGTCTATCTAGTCTGTCAAGTCTACTACTGCAACTTAAGAGAAGAAAAGCAAAAGATAAAGCGTGATACATGAGTCAAAGATTTCTGCATATCTCAAAGATACTTTATCTATAAATGGAATGATGGCAAGGTAGAACGAGAAAAACATTCTTTCTACTTCAAGGTTTATTCTAGGACAAAGGAAAAGTGTACCTATAAGTGAGATATGTGTTTTAGTATAAATACACATATCCCACAAACATTTTTCCTTATGAAACTGAACTAGATTTTCTCTCAAGAATAGAAATATTAGCAAATTCATTGTTCTTGTTTTTATTGAAGCCGGAATTCATTTCCAGTCAGTTGTAGCACACCAAAAATAATAAAATTATTTTTGAAAGTTTAAACACTGTCTTCTTTATCTGAGTTAGTTGCTTGCATTTCATACTTGGTTAATTATATTTCTTGTCTGTTGTTAGCAAGTAAAAGTCATAGTTTATCAAGTTTCATTCAACCCCCCCTTCTGTAACACTTATCTTACTTAACAACTAGTATCGGATCTAAGTTTAACTTATCTAACCTGAAAAGATACAAGATGAGTGCACAAAAAGTAAGCAGTATAAAAATACCCACATTTGATAAAGAACACTACAACCTTTGGAAAAGAAAAATAATGTTGTTCATAAAAACAACCAATCCACTTTATCCTATATTCTGGAAAATGTTCCTTTTGTACCTCAATCATATGTACCTAGGGCCATAGGTACGATAAACTCAGCCAAAATCTTTCATAAAGCACATTTGGGCAGCAGCTACTAGTAGAAGGTGAGACAATACCTGCCTACTGGGTCCCTAAAAAGGTTTCAGAGTACAATGATACTGAAAAAGAAAAATTATCTCTGGATGATTGTCTGCAGTTCATAATCATTGAAGCACTTGACAATGTTATGTATAACAACATTGTCAACTGTACAAGTGCTAAACAAATATGGAAAACCATTGAGATACTCTGTGAAGGTATAGAGGAGGTGAAAGACAACCAAAGACAAATACCGGTGACTCAGTATGAGGCCTTTATGGCCAAGCTAAGTGAATGGTTGACTGAGATGTTTGAGAGGTTCAACAGGTTGATAAATGACTTGCAGCTGCATGGAAAGTTTTATGACAAGAAGGAAGTAAACATGAAATTCATGCTAACACTTCCTGAACATTTGAAACACAAGGTTACAACCATAAGAGAAGGAAGAGATATGTCAAAAGTATCTCTTGAAACTTTGTATGGCATACTCAAAACCTATGAGCTAGAGCTGTTATAAAAGAGAGCTATTCAGTCTAGTCAAAGAGGAAAAATGGCCAACACATCAAATGCTCTAGTAGCCAAGATCCAAAGATGCTGCAGTTATAGGAGTATCAACATCAACAATAAATCAAGATTGAAGAGGTTACTAATGAAGATGAAAGTGTTACTCTTGAACTCAAGGATGGTGATGAAGATGAGTTTTACACCCTTGATGAACTTGACAACATGGAGAACAAAACCATGGCATACATGACAATGAAGTTCTCTAACATGAGATTCAAGAAGAATAGGTCTTTCAAGCCCAAAGGTCAAAGCTCCAGGTTCAACAAAGGAAACTCTTCAAAATGTGGAGGAAGTGGCAAAGGTGGATACAAGACAGGAATGATAGATAAATCTAAGATATGCTACAACTGTAATGAAATGGGGCATTTTGCAACTGAATGCAAAAAGCCAAAGAAAGTGAGAAGAAATGACAATGACTATGAGGAACTGAAGGAAAAGTATGATGCCTTGCTCAAAAAGTAACAAGGAAGGGCATTTATAGCTGAAGGAAAATGCTGGGAGGAGTTTGATGATAAAGAAGAGGAAGAGTATGAGAATCTTGCTCTCATGGAAAATTCTAGAGAAGATTCACCTACTTCATCAAGTCAGGTACCCACTCATACTACTGTTGATATTACTGCATCTCAGTATAAGAAAATTGTTGAAAATTTAAGTTCTGAAATCTGTAATATTCATACTAGCATGCTAGCTGCTAATGAAGAAATTATCAAACTGACTAGTGCTAATGAATTATTAAAATGCAAGAATCAAGAACTAGAACTTAGACAAAATGCTTTTGAGTCCTTATAACATGAAAATGAAATTCTCAAGAACAAGGTAGTATGTGCTTCCCAGATTGAGGAATTTCTCAAAAAACAGATTTCTGAAAATGAACTTAAAATCAAGGCTTACAAGAATTCTTCTTCATTGTTAAAATTATACCATGCTGATAATACTGAAAATCAAAATGTAGGTATAGGGTTTAACTATGAAAAGAAAAATGGTAAGAAACATGCAGTAGAAGAAGACAATAAAATTGACAAACCTACTGTCAGACCCTCTATACTAAGGAAAGTCAAGAATCCCATGTTTAAAAAGGCTGAATTTGAATTTGATGAAGAATCACTAATTCTTAGAAAGAACTAGATGATGAGGACAATGATACTGTTACTAAATCCTTTAAGACAAAAGATACTGTTAAAATCCCCAAGACAGTTAGTTTGCCCTTGACAGTACCCAAAGTCTGGAAGGTACTGTCAATACTAGCAAGATAGTAAGTTCAAAAGCTACTGTCAAGACAGTAAGATTGAATCATACTAACAAGACAGTATCATCTCAATCTACTGTCAACACTAGGAAGACAGTAACTTCTAAACATGTTGTCATGAAGACCAAGAAGAACAGAAATGAAAAGTTAGGAATAAACAAAAAGAATAACTATGGTTATATTCCTAACTCATTCTTGTGCCAAGAGTAAGTTTGAAGTGAAAAATGCTACATCTGTTAATGAAAATTTGCATAGTAATCCCTTGTTATACAGATAAGTATCTCATTGTGGAAATATTGATTGTATGCCATGTAAAATGAACATGCTCAATATCTACTTTAACATGCCTATTGCTTCCAACAATGTATGCTTGTACAAATTTGTCAAAACTGAGAAGAAAAAGACTTCAAGCCCTCCTAAAGTTAGGATGAGCAAGCCACCAAAGAACAAGAATCCAAATCTAAATGGGTGGCAACAGAAGTCTTGTTTTAATATAAGGAAGATCATGTGTCTGAAAGTGAAGTAAACTGTGATACAGCTAAGCTAGATGGACCCAATGAAAATTGGGTACCAAAAGCAACTTGAAAATTTTTCTTTGCACGACAATAGGAAAAATAAAAGAATCATTGTGACACCTCCAGATCTGGGGTCAGGGATCCGGGTCATCACGGTCCAATTGCAACAATAAATTACTCGCCTGCTTAACAATTATATCGCAACATATTCTGGTGACCCCAATCCAAATACACAACTCGAGCCATAGTCTCAGAAAACGAACTTAAAATAATAAAAGTTATTATAATCCAACTATAAACTCAGGATCTTATACTAAAACATAACCTCTACCTGAAGTTACATTAGAAGTAAATATTATATCAACATATATTGTTACATTGCCTATTTTACAATAAGTATTAGGATTCTAAACTGAAATCCTATCTCGCTTACACCACCTATAGAAGCCTTGAACCTGACTAACTCAAGCTCGAGCCTCTCCTTTCCTTTGCATCCCATGGACAAGTCTTACTGCAAGATTTAAAGTTTACTAAAAAACAAGAATGAGCCGAAGAATGCTCAGCAAGATATATATTATAATATTTTGTAATTTGCACCAAGAAAAGGGTGGTAACCAATATTTATACCAACCCGATGTCCAACAATATCAGTATATAATTTGCAATATTTTTCTGCAGAAAGTTTAGCGAGATATATTTCGACAATAAATGAATCAGAGTTTACGATGCAAGAAGGTACTCAAAATAAGTATGCAGTTCGAGTTATTGCGGTACAACAATTTAAGTTCAAAATTTTGGAATGATAATATCGGTAACTTAGCACGATGACATCAGTTACAATGTTTATTCATTTAGAAATCAATAAGAAAGTAGTTCAAGATACTGCGAAAAGAATCGATAAAAGTTCAACAGTTCTCATTAACACTATCAGTAACTTAGCACCTTGGCTTTCGTTATAGTGTATGACCAATGAAAGTTCAAAAGTTCCCATTAACACTATCAGTAACTTAGCACCATGGCTTTCGTTATAGTGTAGGACCAATGAAAGGTCAAAAGTTCTCATTAACACTATCAGTAACTTAGCACCTATGCCTTTATTACAGTGTTAATGTCCAATTCCAATTGGAAGAATGAGATTATATGGAGCATTCACCATGCCTATTGTATACGATGATCAGTCATATAGTACAATAGTTAAGTAACCTTTTCTACTAGCAGAAGGATGACCCTCAACTGGTCATCACCCTAGGCAACACCTGGGCCTTTAAATGCTGGACCGTGCGTCACTCGGCCTCTTACGCTAGATGGACTGTGCCGCACACAAGCCTCTTACACTTTTATCTCCAGTCCCCTTTGAATAATTTAAAAATCAACAAGTCTAGAAGGGAAAGGGCAATGTGCATTTTAAACAACAACAATGAGCTGAGTAGTTCAAAACCCAACAAAACTTTATAATCGAAGAATTTATTATAAAGTCAAAGATTTCAAGGACTCAAGATACTTGCATATACATGAATCAAAATATTCCGTAATAGAATTTGAAAATAGAGTTAGGAATCTTTCCTGGTGTCCATGATGCATATCCATGATCCCACTTGTAATCCAGAAGCTCTATCAATAGATATAAGAACTTTGATTAGTCTCTCTACTTGAGTTAACTAATTAACTCTAGTAATCATAACCAATTTTTTTTATTAAGTATTAACATTTGTTTCACGATTATTAAACCTCATGATTTTGATAAGCTAGGACCTCGATACTAATCCACAAACCTATATCGAGTGTACTTGGTCATTTTTATAACACTTATTTTGCCCGATATTTCACCTTTTCGGGCCTACTTTAGCTACTCGTAAAACTATCTTGTCAATAATCTTTAATCAAGCTCTATACACCAACATGTAGTCATGATATTCCTCGACAACTTTTGTTATTTGATCGACTCGAGAAAAGTCCTCTAATTTGCTCGAAATCGGTTCCCAAAATAGTTGTTTAACCTTTCCTCATGTTCATTTCTCTCCAACACCCTGTTTTCTAACATTTTTAATAAATTGGAAATTAATCCATTTGACATGAATCCTTCCCTGAGATCATCTTTGTACCACCACCAACATTACATAAAAATTTCAATTCGAGCTAAGGTTGTTAGCTAGGTGAAACAATTCTCCAAAGTTCAATGTTTAAGCAATTCGTAGGTTATGAACAACCTTTACTAAAATAGCTATATCTCCTAGCTCGTTAATCCAATCGACTCACCGTTTGAGGTTACGCAAACTAGACTCCAATTATAACATAGACCCAGAAAATAAAAAGTCCAGAAATAGTGTTAAGTCATCCGAACAATTCATACAAAACAGTGGCTCCAGAATTACCATTTCTGTGAATTATTATTACACAACTTGCACTCTATCAATTTTAATAAATCATATTTTACTCCTTTTAATCCAATTCTTCTTCCCAAGTAATCTCATATGTCCCTATTATTTTAATTAAAAGTTTCAAGATTTATGGAGTAACCTAACTAGGGTGATCATAGCCTCAAAATTAGACGAAAACAGAATTCGTCGGTTTTGTACTTCTTTTACTAAATAATTCATAACTTTTAACTCGTAACTCCAAATGACGCAAAATTAGCGCTCAAACGATCTAGGGACTAACTACTATCCAGTCATTTCATCAAACTGCCCAGACCAGATGAAAATCATTCCCAGATTCTTCTGGACAGTTTCAGCAGAATGGCCAAGAAAAAAAATGACATGGTTACGTTTGTTTTCTCATCGTTTTCCATTTCTATTCTACTCCAAACCAATCAACAAGCAACCTCAAACCCTCAAACAATATTAGCAATCAACATACTATGATCTTGAGCCAAAATAATCAGTTTTGCTCATAAACAAGGGTTTAAGAATCAAATAACCAAACTAGGTGTTCTTAAGGCCAACCAAGCTTGTTTCATACTACCCATTACACATACATCACTAATCAATCATCTAACAAGCCATAGGAACACTAGAATCAAAGAAATAAAATTTTTATTTCCGAAATCACTATTCATGTTCTTGATACTTTGGATCATAAGTAGAGATTTCATGGATGAAAGGTTGTAGAATTCAAGACAAAGCAAGGTGAAGTGTATACCTTCGATTCAAGCTAAACTATGAAGCAACCAAGCATGAAATGATCAAGTTGTGATGTTTTCTTCTTCTCCAAAAGCTGCTGGGCAGAAAATCTGTTCTTGGAGGAAATAAAACGATCAAGTGGTAAAAAAGTGTGTGGTGGAGGCTAGATTTTAAAAGGTTTGTGCGGTAGTCGCGTAATTTTTCGACTTCGTTTTAATCACTCGTTCTCTTAATTTATTCTTCCGACACACTTAAGTTTTAAAAACTCAAAATCTCATTTTGTAATTCTATTATGAATTAAAATCATTAAATTAATACCCTTTAATTGTTTCGAGAATTTACGAAATAATTCTCCGGATAAATACTATTCACTTACACCGTCCCTCAAACTCTGTTACGACTTTCACCCGGATTCTAAATTTATTTTGTTAGACTAAAAATAATTATAAGTCCTATATTTATTACGTATGCTACCGTAAACACCGCTACACATATTTTCGAATACCCCGTATATTTATAATACAGTCTCATCTCTCAAGTACCTTATGAAAAATAAATCAATAAAATCGTTTATTCATAAAATGAAAAATTTTATTCAAAAATTTTAATAATATCAAGTGTCAAAAATATGGGTTATTACAGTCTCCCCTCCTTAAAAGAATTCCGTCCTCGGAATTTACATGCGGACAACTGAGGTTACTATCTTCACACCTCAATTTCGAATTCTCAGGTTGAGTCTTCAACCTACTCAGTTTCGTACAACAATACTTCACTTCTCAACACTTTCTTTATTCAGTCGATGGTCTTTATAAGTTCGCACTCTAACGCATGTCTAATGCCCGCGCTATAATTTCCTAACACTAACGTATGATACACATGATAGATTCAATAAAATTGGGAAAGAGTGTCACTTCATATACAACTTATTAATATACTTGATCTTGAAAGATTCAATACTCCTCGAGCTTAAGTTGTCTCTTTTACCGAATCTCGTTACTCATTTATATGATAATACGTTCAGCAATACAAAGTCTTTCATTTCATATATTCTCTGCCTTTTCAGACTTGATCACCATACTCGCGTTGTCCATCTTGAGTTATCAATAATCGGTTTCAATTACTAAAATTTTTATCATATGCTTGTCGAATCAGTTCTTGTCCCCCATTATCTTTCATCGATTTTGTCCCTAACACAAGGCAGATCGACATTTTTCGTCCGTACTAAACTTCGTAAGGCGACATGCCTACATGTGAGTGGTAACTAGTGTCGTATGAAAGCTCTATCCGTAGTAAGCAATTATCCCACTCCTTTTTGAAATCCAAGGTATAAACTTTCTATGAATAGATAACTTTAAACATGATTTTAATAGAGATCTTTTCAATGAATATCATTGTAACAAAACAATCAGAGTGATTTGTAGATCAATAAACTCATTTTCAATGTAAATGGGAGATAAGAAAGAAAATAATTTGGATATGACTGAGAACAACCATATTTGTACTTAAGATGACCAGTCTTTAGTACTTTCTGGCTTACAACACAGAACTGGGTGGTTTCCCACTAGACTTTTATCACACAGACAAGAAGTCACACCATATGCATTGTCTATCTCAATCGGATAAAAAATTTTGTTAATATTTAGAAGAAGGGAACAATTTTGAAAAACAATTCTTATGAGCTTTTCTTCCTCAATGTGTAAGGAATTTAAATTTAAAACCAGTTCAGGATTATCTAAGAATCAATTGATAAAATCTGAAACCTTTTTATCTCCAATTCTATTCTTTCTGAGTGAATATATCATTAATACTGTTATAGTCTTTGAAAATTCTACACTTCTATCCATTCAAATGATATCTTCAAGCTTAAGTGCAACCACTATAGTTATCAGCTCCAATTCATAGGTAGTATACCTTAATTAGTATTTCTTCAATTACTCAGATACATCTAAAATTATTTCTACTATGTTGCTTCCGTGCACAATCCATTCCTCAAGAGACATGTCATTATTAATTAAAAGATCCGCCTTTTATCATCTGGTAGTCGAAACAACGGGGTTGTTACTAATCTATTCTTTAATTTCCTCAAAATTTCCTTCACCACTTACTATATGCCTCAAAATTTAAACTTATTTAACCAAAACTCACACACTTAGAGAATTTGGCATCCAATCTCTTTTCTCTTAATATTTCCAAGGCTATATACATTTCCCTCTTTAGGTTCTTCATCTTTAATCTTTGAGCAGCTCAAAATATCCCCTATGAAGACTTCGACAACTTGTCCAATTATTTCTTAAAACTCCAATGAAATCCTTAAAAGGTACAGGTGCATTCATTAATACAACCTTCCTCATCAAAGACTCATAATATCCGTATCACGTACTAAACGCCATCATTGATATACTATTAAGGCAAATATTTAGCTTGTAATAACATATCCTTAATATATCTTCAAAAGTAGACTAATTTCTTCAAGTGGTCGAATATTCTGTGTATCCAACATAAATTCTCAGTAACATATGTACGGTTTCATGCCGCTATCATTTTCCTTAACAAGCAAAACACGTGCACTTCATAGTGACACTTTCAATCTTATGATACATTTATATAATAGTTTTTATAACTGAGTAACTAACTCTTTTATGCTGACAAATGTAATCTTCTAAGATGCCTCCAATGTTAATGTTACTCATCACAGTAGAACAATGGCAGATGATATAATATGTAACGGGTGTTAACCCCAAAATGTCGCTAAGGGTTCCATCCTCCAATTCCTTAACTACTGTGTACTTCTCCTTATTGAATAGTTCATTTTTCATATCCACTACGGGTGCCCCACAACTTAACATCCAAAGCATATTATACTTTTCAATCGAATCGTAGTTTAAATCTTCTCAGTTTATCTCTATCTTTAATCCTCAACTTTATCCAATATCGAGTACTCTTAACTTTACTATTTTATTATTACCATTAGTTTAAACATCCTTATTCGGACAATCGTCCACTCTTAACATCATATCAATTCTTCAATATGATAAGGACTTAAATCTATGTCAAACTGGTAGACTAGTCAATCTTGATACCATATTACTTTTCCCTCATTCTCCATATTTAAAACATATTATCCCATCTTTTAGGGCAATCATTAACATAACATCTAGACTTTATAATTATAGCCCCTTGCTGTCCATTTCACATATTTCCCAATATCAGTCTCATTGTTTAGTAAGTGAGGTCATGATTGACTTGGGTGAACCATAATTAACTATACGCCAACACACTTATATTTCTTAACCCACTGTTCTTCCCGAAGTAGAACTCCCGTTCCTTGTTAAAAGTTCATGGTAGTTCTATATATGTAGCTCCTCAAATTCCTTTTTTTTTCTCCATGTCTCTTTCTCAACCATTTCATTTCCACTTCCTTCTATAACCACTTCTTGAACCTATATAGTAGTTATTTCGAACACTATGGATCTAATTGAATCCTCAACATTCGAGGTGACAAGCTTGCCAATAACCGCAACTTCAATTCATGTAGACTTCGATTCAGAATATAACACACTCTTGTTTTAGGTCTAAAACTTCAATTACATCGGCATTTCCAGATACTTAGGAACAGTTGCATAATACAAGAAATATTTATGACTAAAGAAATCTTTGTTCAATAAAGCTCATAAGAATTTTCGNACTTCAATTACATCGGCATTTCCAGATACTTAGGAACAGTTGCATAATACAAGAAATATTTATGGCTAAAGAAATCTTTGTTCAATAAAGCTCATAAGAATTTTCGTTGAATCAACGACCTTATTAGGTCTCCACCAATTTCTCTTCAGAAATTTTTGCTCGGCACATAATAGCCTTATATGTAGCAAGGTAGGGAAACAAGGTATATTATATGATTTGGTCATCCTATAGTCACTACCGTTAGTCCTATTATAACTCTTTGTGAGTTAAAATATAACACTGAGCACCAAATACGCCAAATCCATCATTTAATTTCTCAAGTTAAATATTACTATACGTATGATGAACTCCTTTAAAATTCACAGTACTCTGACTCGATAACGTTCTAGCAGAACAAAAACATAGATTATCTCGGTCTCATAACTCAATCAGACATAATTCGACTACGCATTTGGTTATTAAAACCCCATCATCAAACTCAACCAAACAAATCCCCATTGGGAAACTGACAATTTCTCATTACAACTATGCCTCGATATTATCTCATTATAGACTTTCATATCTCTTACGTCATCATGTATATACATTTTATTATAGCATTAATCCCTCTAAATCCTCAATATTGACTCATATATAGATGGTTATATCCTTTAAGCCATGCTTCTCTATTTTACCCTGAAACATTTTATTTACACGTCTTCTTAATTCTAAAGTTTATTAAACTTAAGTGAATGTATTTTCTACAGAAAATTGGACATGACCTATTCGTAAGTTGGACTACGCACGGTGTAAAAACACCTCAATTACAATCCCAAAACATTCACAAAGAATTTTTGTCCTCTAGTGACCTCAAACATCAATGTCTAGTCATTCATCCAAAACATAATGTATATCAAAAGGGCGATAACTAGAGTCACTATATATATATGTGTACTCTCGAGCATCCTCAAAGTCAGTCAACAACCTTAGTGACGGTCACTTCCTCGGACCATCAATCTTATTCGCTCCATAAAATTAACAAGGATTTGCTGAAAAGCACATTACTTCTTCGGGTTATTGACAAAAGAAAGCATATTTTATCCGCTACATGTAGTCTCATTCAAGTCGCACTTATAGATTTATCATTGGGTTACGAGACTTTTTCCCGAACCTCCTATCTCAACTCAAACCATTTCATCATCAATGACTACTCAGATCCCTCTCTGGTCTAGAATTCCACTTTTTGAAAGAAGGAGCTTTGTATAAGCACTTATGCAATAGCTCATCTATACTGGTTAGCCTAACCATCATATTTGCAATGTGGCGGTCATCGCTACCCCAAGGGCTTACTTTAATCCAAAATTCTTAATATACTCAATGACTACATCAAGTGTGTATCTTAACTCTTTGTTGTGACTCTACATTGTATGTATACCATACATCATCTAAATTGATGCTTTACTTTGTATTCTCAGGGAATCCTCAACAAAATCCTCGTATTCCTCATACTCAAACAAACATCAATAATATCCTTAGATCCATCATACTTCTCGTTAGTCTTGCAAATACCAGGTCATTTCCTATTTGGGAACAATTCCTCGAATTCGGCACAAAATTATAACCAAAAAGGTTCTCCATGATCTTGACATTACTAACCTAAGGTAATTGTCACGGTTCTATCTTATTCACTGGCACTACATCCGGTAGTCCAATAACGAACTCTATACGAGCTCTTACGTCCTCCTCTTATATATATATAACTCTTAACTCTCTCATATCTAAGTACTATGACTTAGAGCTCTGATACCATCTCTGTGATACCCCCGNTCCTCCTCTTATATATATATAACTCTTAACTCTCTCATATCTAAGTACTATGACTTAGAGCTCTAATACCATCTCTGTGATACCCCCAGATCCGGGGTCAGGGATCCGGGTCATCACGGTCCAATTGCAACAATAAATTACTCGCCTACTTAACAATTATATCGCAACATATCCTGATGACCCCAATCCAAATACACAACTCGAGCCATAGTCTCAGAAAACGAACTTAAAATAATAACAGTTATTATAATCCAACAATAAACTCAGGATCTTATATTAATAACATAACCTCTACCTGAAGTTACATTAGAAGTAAACATTATATCAACATATATTGTTACATTGCCTATTTTACAATAAGTATTAGGATTCTAAACTGAAATCCTATCTCGCTTACACCACCTGTAGAAGCCTTGAACCTGACTAACTCAAGCTCGACCCTCTCCTTTCCTTTGCATCCNAAATCCTATCTAGCTTACACCACCTGTAGAAGCCTTGAACCTGACTAACTCAAGCTCGACCCTCTCCTTTCCTTTGCATCCCATGGACAAGTCTTACTGCAAGATTTAAAGTTTACAAAAAAAACAAGAATGAGTTAAAGAATGCTCAGCAAGATATGTATTATAATATTTTGTAATTTGCACCAAGAAAAGGGTGGTAACCAATATTTATACCAACCCGATGTCCAACAATATCAGTAGATAATTTGCAATATTTTTCTGCAGAAAGTNCTACCTGAAGTTGCATTAGAAGTCAACACTATTTCAACATTTATTATTACATTGCATATTATACAATAAGTATTAGAATTCTAAACTAAAATCCTATCTAGCTTACACCACCTGTAGAAGCCTTGAACCTGACTAACTCAAGCTCGACCCTCTCCTTTCCTTTGCATCTCATGGACAAGTCTTACTGCAAGATTTAAAGTTTACAAAAAAAATAAGAATGAGTTAAAGAATGCTCAGCAAGATATGTATTATAATATTTTGTAATTTGCACCAAGAAAAGGGTGGTAACCAATATTTATACCAACCCGATGTCCAACAATATCAGTAGATAATTTGCAATGCTTTTCCAGCAGAAAGTTTAGCGAGATATATTTCGACAATAAATGAATCAGAGTTTACGATGCAAGAAGGTACTCAAAATAAGTATGCAGTTCGAGTTATTGCGGTACAACAATTTAAGTTTAAAATTTTGGAATGACAATATCGGTAACTTAGCACGATGACATCAGTTACAATGTTTATTCATTTAGAAATCAATAAGAAAGCAGTTCAAGATACTGCGAAAAGAATCGATAAAAGTTCAACAGTTCTCATTAACACTATCAGTAACTTAGCACCTTGACTTTCGTTATAGTGTATGACCAATAAAAGTTCAAAAGTTCCCATTAACACTATCAGTAACTTAGCACCATGGCTTTCGTTATAGTGTAGGACCAATGAAAGGTCAAAAGTTCCCATTAACACTATCAGTAACTTAGCACCTATGCCTTTATTACAGTGTTAATGTCAAATTTCAATTGGAAGAATGAGACNGAAAAGAAGATACTGGAGCATCCACCGCGCCTATTGTACACGATGATCAGTCGTATAGTACAATAGTTAAGTAACCTTTTCTACTAGTAGAAGGATGATCCAAAACAGGTCATCACCCTAGGCAACACATGGGCCTTTAAATGCTGGACCGGCGCCACTCGGCCTCTTACGCTAGATGGACTGTGCCGCACACAAGCCTCTTACACTTTTATCTCCAGTCCCCTTTGAATAATTTAAAAATCAACAAGTCTAGAAGGGAATTTAATCTAACATTCCAGAATAACAACAATCCTCGCTAGGATTTAATCAAATCAATAGGTATGAAAGGGAATTTAATCCAACCTTCTAGAACAACAACAATCTTCTGTAAGATTTCAACATCAGATAATGGATTCACTTCCGGAATTATGTGGAAGTAATCTCATATATATGTGGGTTGACTCTCAGTCAACTAATCAATAAGATAAAAACAATTGAATCAAGAAGACTCAAAAACACGACCGAGGAGTCGCTATATTAAAATATAATAACCTTAATGAAGAGTATTGAATTACAACCAGATATAAGTCCCGAAAGACCCAAGTATATATGGGAAGAATGTTAGGATTATTCATTCCTTCAATAGTGTGGGGTTGTAAGCCCAAAAATATTCGCAGAATATTTTATTGTTAATTAAATAATCTATATTTAATTAAAAAAATAATATTTAAAGAGTTTCTCGGAAGCTCCAAAATATTTTTAGAGATCATCAAAATATTTTAGTAGTGATTCGGGTACTCTATTAACCATCGAATCTCAGTAGTTCGGGATGATTAAAAATAATCAGAGTAAAACAATTTTTAAATATTGTTTCGGATAAAATCAGT
>QRFB01001495.1:7831-65842 GCA_008931105.1 Oenanthe javanica | reverse complement strand
TTTCATCTTCCTCTTCACCTTTTTTCTATATGTATTGTATCTTTTTATGTTGCCGAGTTTGCTATTATTTTAGTATATTTAAATAGTTTTTATAATTAGCAAAAAAAATAAATATAGTCATCAGCTTTTTTTCAATAGGTTGGCAGTCATTTGACCTGGCATTGGGCATTCTGGGGGGAGGCAATTTTGATGCTTCCATTTGCTGTTTTAGGTTTTGTGATGAAGCCATTACAGATGAAAGGTATATGTGTAGTTGGGTATAGTTTTCTTGTGGTCCTGTTTTGCAGTTCTTAGGTCTTAACCTTTTGTGGCTGCAGGCTTTTCTTCTGAATCGAGAAAAGCATTGAAATCTACGGAGGCAATTGCCTCAGAGGTTGAAGCTACTGTATGTAAGTTTTTGAGAATAATATAGTATATGTTCCAGCTTAATGGCTCCATTTTGTCAGCATATTCATTGAATAATATAGAAGCATTCAAGATAAATTTGGTTGTGATGTGTTCTACAATATCAAAGTTTGGATAACAGAACACAAGGATGTTGCCTTCACTGTTGCATAGATGAATGCTGCATGAAAATTGTATTTTATCATTTGATAGAATTTTTGTCATGTTGATTGCACGAGTTTGCTGTGTTTGTGAACGTGAAAAACCATTATGGAATAATCACCTTGAAATATGAAGAGAAAACTGTCGCAATCTTTAGTCAACATCAAGCTAGGTTTTATATTAAGCAATTTATTGATCACCATGGAACTTAAGGCCGATTAAAGTGCTCTGTCAATAATTTGAATCATGTTTAAACTGCTAAATATATACGACGTTGACGTGCAAGTGTTATATAACGAAAAGTAAAGTCATTAATCATTATATGCAGTTACCTTGAAAAACATTTTAGTATGGGAAGGTCCTTATGGTCATTATATATTCGAGTTGCTTGGCATGAAAACTGGCGTAGAACATGAACAAGAATGAACGAAGATGATTTGGAGAGCTTCTGAACTAGAAAGAGACCTATATTTTGTGGCCAAAGCAAATCCATTATTTAAGATCATATATCTTGAACAATTTTAGTGAGAACTACATTACTCACCCAAATGTTTTAACTTTATGTCTTAATTCTGAAGTGCATGGTATGAGTTAGTGAATTCTTGCCTGAAGAAGTAGATGATTTTCTTTTATCCGTCAAAAGTATATACGTCATCATTATCCTTTTTGCCATCATCTCCATTTTCTTAAGATATTTGTTCATTTATATTATGGATATTTAATATGACATCAGGTGTTTCAAATGGCTTAGCATCTGTGAAGGATGATTTAGATAATCAAAGCTCAAGCAGACCTATAGGGTGAGGACTGTAAGACCTTAGCAGCACTAAATCTGTGTGTTGCTTATTTCTGTATTTTTTTCCTTCCATCCCAGTTGCTGTTTCTTGAGCTGGCCGATTTTTCTCAAAATCTAGAACTTTGGTGTTTCATTCTATTGCTGTTAGCTACAAGAATGAAAATTTTGTTTAAGGGTGTTATTTTTCTTGCAGTTCTAAATGTGGAGGTGTAAATCATTTGCCAAGGTTCGTGAGAGACATGAAAGTTCTTTTGCTTGATAAGGTCTATATTGTGAATGTTCTAGGTACACCCTTGACCTTGTAACATCACGTTTCTGAAGTATTCCTCATCTTTCCGTAGTAGGTGTGGATGTGATTCTTTATATTGTAATTTTTTTGCAGGTTACATAGCATACAATTTCGTTATTGGTGCATATACATACTGGGGACCCAAGGCTGGTTATAACATCTATCATATGGTAAGTTCCTTACAAATGATAAATATGGTGATCAAGAAAGAAAGTATTCTAACAAAGAATGACAAGGCCAAATAGTTATATAGAAGAACATGTTTGCCTAGTAGTTGTTTACCTTTATTCCTTAATCTCCTAGTTGTTTCTTTGCACATTCATTGCCAATAAACCTAGATGAAAGCATTTTACCTTTGCACTTGCATGAATTTACTATTTTCAGAAAGACGCTGATACGATATTTGGAGGGATTACAATTGTTTGTGGTATAGTAGGAACACTAGCGGGAGGTTTAATTCTGGATCTTATGACTGCCACCATTTCCAATGCGTTTAAGGTAGAAGCTTGCGTTTACATTTATAAAGCTACTTTGCATTTTTCAGTTATATTGATATTAAAAATAAATTGTCACATAATCTCAATCTCCAAGAAACTATGTTTTAGAACACTAGCTGTTTTTCTTTTTGCAGCTTCTCTCATTGGCAACATTCTTTGGGGCAATTTTTTGCTTTCTCGCCTTCTGTTTGAAGAACATGTATGGCTTTCTTGTTCTCTTTGCAATAGGAGAACTGCTGGTTTTTGCCACTCAGGTATATCTCTATGAATGGATAGTAATCTTTCTGATGGTTGTCTATCTAATCTTTATGACCTTGTGGTTGGAACTATCTAATTTAATCAGTTTATCTGCCCAGGTTTTCAGATTGTATGTATTTTTTTTATTTTAAATGTTGTTTCAATTAATATCAAGTGTTGTTGACCTGTTAGCAAACTGCCTTTGTATGTGACCCATTTTCACACTTCTAATTATAACTGTAGGGCCCTGTAAATTATGTGTGTCTTCATTGTGTTAAACCAAGTGTAAGACCATTATCTATGGCTATGGCTACCGTCTCAATTCACATATTTGGTGATGTTCCTTCCTCTCCACTTGTCGGTGTACTGCAGGTTTGTACTCTTTGATATTGCTATAATAATTGATTTATCGATGCTTTTCTCTTAAACCTGTACACAAATATCTATGCTTATTATCGAGAGGTCGGTGGGTATCATTTGGGAGGTGGGAATGAAAAACTTAAGAGAAAGTAGAATTGTTTTGACAGCATCTTGTCAGTGGTTTATAAATAGAAGAATTGGAAAGCAATAATGGATATTCAGATTTTTTTGCCATTGTTATTCGCTGAGGAGTAAGGACTGTTCATATGTTAGCTGTCCTGGTTCACCTCCCAAGAAAGTAATACACCTCGTTTTGGACACACTGCAGGATCAACTTAAGGACTGGAGAAAAACGGCTCTGATCTTAACGTCTATATTCTTCCTGGCATCTGCAATATGGTTCATAGGTAAAATCAAGATTATTTTGAGCATATTTTTTTCTTATAATGAGTTGCTGTATGCATAGTGCACTAGGTTCTCAAAAGTGACATAATTTCTTTAACAATTATAAGCTTATTTATGTACTAAACTATAGTGGAATTAAAAAAGTAATAATGTTCCCTCCCCTTGGTGTGTGCCACGATCTCAAAATGAGTAAGAATGAAGGAATTTAGTAGCCACACAAACTCCTTGATCCTTTATACAAATGACTAATTAGACAACAGCTTTTTCTGCCCTATGAAGAAACTTAAACCAAAATGACTAGTAATATTGGGGAGGATAAAATCTAGAGAGGTTATCTCCTTAAGACCTCTAATATTAATAAAGAAAATATTATAAAGTTGAGAAACATGTGAAAGTTGTGCAATCTTTTTTTGTTAAAAATATGCATTTTTTTCTTTGTTTGAGATTCCTTTGTCTACAACCTTCAATTCAATTGGTGATGAATCCTCACAATCTTTTGCAACTATAACAGGGATTTTCCTTCACAGTGTGGACAGATTTGACGAAGATAGCGAACATCCAGACATCACAAATGATAATAGGTCCAACACTACACCATTGCTTGATGTAAAGATAACAACAGCTTTGACTGAGCCTTGAAATATCTGATGCTATTCTTTTTGTACATTAAGAGTTTAAATTTTAGTAGGTTAATTGTTTTTAGAAGATGTACAAATACATGGACATAGCCCTGGCCCATGAAAATCGTTGGGTTCATTTCTTTTTGAAGTTTTAAATTATAGCCATTAGTTCTGGATTAAACGACTTGCTCCTTGAGGATCCCTAAAAAATTAGTATGTGCTGTTAGCTACGTGGATATCTTACACACGCATGGAGCTATATAAGAATGTTCAGTATTTGTGATAGGAAAAAAGTATTTAGTACTCATCGTAAACTATTGAAACGAATTAAACAGGTCAGAAAGCATATGTGAAACAGAGTGCTCTGTTTCGGAAGATCCCCTGTACCAATACACCACTGTAAACACCAATATCCAAATTTCTATCAATACACAATATTCAACAAATTATAACAAATGAAAAGGTTATCTACACTCTACAAAATGAGCCCACCCATGTGGATACGGTACCAGATACCCCCATTGTTACTAATGACTTTTGGTACCGGATACCCCATCATTACCGGTGAGTTACGTTTGGTACCGGATACCAAAAGTAACAAAGTTGACGAACACTCAAATATATCTCAAGCTGGGATAGTCCTTACTCCTTACAACCATCACCACATACACATCTCCTCAAGATAAGAATATATGGCAGAAGAAATTGCAGTTGATCTTGCTGCTGGACTTGTTCGCAAGCTTGTTTCACTTGCAGCTAATGAATGATTCAGGCATGGAAACTTCGTGAAGATTTGGAGACACTGCATGAGAGATTTGAATTAGTCGGTGCTCTCTTGTACGATGCTCATACCAAGAAACTAATCATGTCTACTGCCAAATTGTGGTTCAACAAACTTGAAGATGTGGCTCGTGTAACGTCGTAAGGTAAGGGACTTCTTCATTCCTTCTAAAAACACCTTATTATATCGTTTCAAACTGGCTCGTAAGATCAAGTATATTAATACTTCCTTTGACAAGATCTGTAAATGGGCAACCAATATCGGACTTAGGCCAGTCGAGCATTTAAGATCTATTGTGCAGCATAGAGAGATTCGCAACACCCAACCCTCTAATAGTCGGAAGAGATAAAGATAGATCATTTTTAGTCAATATGTTGTGCAACAAAAATGATGAGGATTTATCAGTAAAAGCAATACTAGGGATGGGAGGTCAAGGCAAGACAACTCTTGCTCCTATGGTTTAAAATAAAGATGTTGTGGTCAATATGTTTCCCAAGAGGATGTGGGTCACTGTATCAGATGATTTTGATTTCATGAAGATTTTAAATCAAATGGTAGTATCACTCACTTCAAAGCCTTCTATGTTGCAAAATGCGGAAGGATTAATCAAAGATCTTCAAGAAAAGCTAAAGCGTTAAATGTTTTTACTAGTCCTAGATGATGTTTGGAATGAGAAACCAGAAGAGTGGGAGAAATTAAGGAATTCTTTGCTTGGAGTTGGTGGCACGAGAGGCAGCACTGTTTTAGTTGCCACTCTTAAGTAGGAGGTCATTCATGCCATGCGATGTTCTGATCCTTATCAGGTGGAGAAACTATCAGTGGAATATAGTCGGGAATTGTTCAAGCATAGGGCATTTTTGAACGGAGGAGTTTTAGAGACCGAGCCATTTGTTACCATGGGAAAAAGAAGGGTAGAAAGATGTGGCGGTCTGCCTCTAGCAATAAAAACACTAGGGAGTATATTGTATTCAAAGAAAACTGAACAACAGTGGTTGCACATTCAAAACAGTGAGTTATGGAAATCGGAAGGTGTACTGTCTTCATTGAGGTTGTCATATGATAATTTACCTTCTTCGTCTTTAAAATGATGTTTTGCATATTGCTCTATTATGCCAAAGGATTCTTACATTTATAAGGATCAATTGATGCAAATATTGATGGTACGGTTGATGGTTTGATGGAGCCATCAACTGCTTGATATTTAAATTACATACAAGACGATTGGAAAGGAAAAAAAAATACATACATGACAAGATGTCAATGCAACTCCCCTCTCACAGCTAGAAAAAGTAATGTTTAAAAGGTTATTTTCTATGTATATATATACACATATAATGGCAACGGATCTTGATAAGCGCTTGTTGCTAACCATTTATCCGCTATAATTTTTCGCGGATAAGAAAAAATCAAGAATAGCTCAAGAAGCGCAGATTTCTTGTGAATAGACGATATGGCCCCTGAATTCACAAAAATTTCCTCGTGTTAAACCTATTCGTGAAAATTTATAGCGGATAGATGGTCGCATCAAGCAATTGTCAGGGACCGGACTCATATATAATTAGTTCATCTCTAGAATACCATCTGTCATAAGTTCTAAATATAAAATTACATGTAGGCATGTAGCAATGAAAGAATTGAGAATCTACTGAGCAAAAATGCAGAGGCAAGCATATCATCTTGGTTAGTTATCAATTTAGTTTTTGGGTTTTGAGTATTTACTAGCATTCAATTCGACTGCTCCACTCTCTGAAGAAATGAACTTCGGTTTCCTATTGACTTGCTCTAAGCACGGGATAAAATCTCCGATCTGAAATCTAACCAATTTTGAAGCACAAGTCCACATTCGTTGCCCTCCCAACTGTGTCTACATCTTGCTTTTCACGCTTCAAGGATACACAAGATCCTTCGAAAAGGACTTCCCCACTTCTCAAGAGCCTCGTTGTTGATGACCTTGAGAAACGTCCTTCCAAAACTCGACAACCAGCAATCTTGAAGTCTTCTCCCTTGGCTTTACTCCTTCCTTTAACCTCAAAGGTGTTTAACACCTGTCCTTCTGCAGCCAGCTCAGTCTCAAACGTTCCAGGGGCCTTTTGTACAATTAAACTACCAATATCCTCCAAAAGATGATAGATCACTCTTTGGACTGTTTTCCCAGTTACACAAGTAGAGGGGGGTTGAATACTTGTGTGCTCTTTTCACCTGATTAAAATCAACTTAATATAAATTAAAGTTTTGAATTAAAAACAAAGAACAAATACAAAGATACGAATGAATACTGTTTGTATTATTGATGTATGAATACAAACTCTCCTAGAGTGTACACAAACCCTAGCAGCTTCTTTGTGTTTCTCACAGCAACTCTCTCTATCTCTATGCTCTCAAAAACTTCGACAAAATAAATTAGATTACATAGAGTGTTTATATAGAGAGCTGCCTATCAACTAATAACAGAAAATTAAATTACAATAGGAATATAATTCCTAATTATTAGCTAACAGTTTCTTTCTGTAATTCTCTTTTCTTCCCATAACACATCTGCAATATATTTGTCATTAACTTCGAAGACTTTTCATTACTGTGATCATCTTCCAAATTCAGTTTCAGCTTTATAGACTCTGAAAACCTTCAGACTCTGATGATCTACAGTCTCTGACAGACTATAGAGTCTGATTGTCTATAGACTCTGATTGAACTCCGGACTCTTGTTTTATTTCTCCTGAAAATCTTCTAAGTACAAATACTCTTGATACTTGTACATGAACTAACTAGACTCTTATTTACATTTACTTTGATCAGAGACTAGAAAGACTTATTCTATTACAAATATATCTATACTAGACTCTGTTATAGTATTTTGTACATCATCAAATGAATATATTCCTGACATGGACTTTAATCTACATTCATCAATTTAGCAGTAAATAGAAGCGATATTTTTTTGGTCACTTGTCCATATTTGCGAATTTATATAACTAGGATAACATGTCAGGTCAGAAGTGCATGCTAAACATTCTATGATTATGCAGTCCATGGCATGTAAAAACTAACAATACAGTAAAACAGGTGTATCATATAAGAATGTCCGGCAGTACCTTTATATCGGCTTGAGTTGCAGACATGCCAACACAATCAGATGGACTGCTCACATTGAATCCAATTATGCATGCACCACAGGCTTGTGCCAAGTCCAAATCTGGCTGAGAAATAGACCCAACTCCAACATGGACAACATTAATGAAAACCTGAAAATCATATATATATCATTGTATTAATGTTGATCAAATATAACAATAAGGGTATATAAGTTAATTTAATTATTATACTTGCATATAGTGTTAAATATATACCCAAAAATCTTTCCTAGAAATTTGTAACCAACAATTTTGTATATTAATGTTAATCTATTTCATATTTAATCAACTATTAATGTTGTATGAACAAACAGGCACTTCTTTTCGTGTGGTTAGGTAAGTATCATCACAATGTATGCTAAAATAAAACTTCAATCATTGTGCAAGATAACTGAAGAGAAATAATTTCACTTGCAAAATACTATATCTGTTAGGCATACCTGTAAACTGTTTAAACTCTTAATGCATCTGTCACAGCTTGGACGCTACCTTGCACATCTGCCTTTACTATAACTGGCATTTCAACCCTCTCAAGGACGTCGTCTGATGGATCAGGAGATACTATCTTATCTTTTTCAATCTTCATAAGCCTATCTTTTTCTAGTTTCTTTTTCCTGCCTGCACTGAGCATCTTCGCTCTATCCTCAGATTCCACAGCAGTAATATCGTCACCTGCCATTGAAAGTCCTTTAAGCCCTTCAATCTCAGATTCCTATTTTGCATAGTAGATATTACACGGGAGGAGGTATATTACAAAATATACATCATACAAAATAAATAATCACATGTATTTCTAACCTATTTAGTCAGGCATGTACAATATGGCACTGACCAGCAGAAGTAACAAGCAAAAATGGTATATAATAACAAAAAGAAAACAATATTACTTACATTTTCCTGAACCCAATAATTTCTACCATGAATTATGTAATACATGGAGTTAGACAATTGATGAAACCTGAAATTAAGATTGATGCAGCTTGCTAAATCAGGCATCAAATATCGATCTTTATGGAGAGGATTTACTATGGGGGCCGGAAAGGATTCTGGAAGGAGAAAAGACATATACAGAGCAGCTAAAAAACATCTCACAAATTGAGTAAGTTTACGGGGTCATTTAGATATTGGCTTTATGCATAGTATTTCGACATCAACAAAATTTTTGTAATGATCAAATATATCTTTATCTCACTGCACGTCCTTAGCCAACTAGTGCTAATCCATTTGCAATAGCCCCAACAGACCCCATAATCATTATATAAAGAAGCATAAGTATATCTTAGGGATCTGAAATATCCTCCTACTCCGGATTTTTGAAATTTATATCAAGCAGGAACAAATACAATTCAGCATGCTACCCTCAGTCTTAACAAGCCCAGCCTAAATAAAGTTGTCATTTTGATCACAACCATCTACTTTCAGCTATATGATTATTATAAAAAGAAGATCTCAAGGCAAAACCTACCTATTTCAAAATTCAAACCCTAGCATCTTAAAAAAAATATAAACTTTTTTATCAAATTGACTAAATAACATCAACATATTCTTCAATTACACACAAAAACAATAAATACGAGAAAGAGAGAGGGAGACGGAGAGAGACCTTGAGAACAGAAGAAAAACTCTCAGCTTGCTCAATTTCAGAGAAGTGGCGGTTCCAACGATTCCAATCCCCTTCCAAACAAGTATATCTATATAAATTAGAAGCGGAAGCACGACGGAGGTACAACAGAGTTTTAACAAATGATGACATGGAGCTTGCTGATTAAGCGCTGACCTGGCGTGCTGAGTTGGAATAAAATGGCTCATATTCCCTTGAATATGGTATTTACATCATTTACTCCATCCAAAATGTACCCGTAGCTGCTGCCTTATTTCCTTGTACTTGAAATAGGGTTATCAGTAGTAGTGCGTCTTTAGTGGATGAATACATAACTCAACATGTAGTAGGCATCAACTATGGCACCTCCACTTTGTTTTTTAATGTGATTCTAAGGGCCAAGTAACTTGTTGCCAACTTCTTCAACATTTTTGTTTGCAGAAATTAAGATTCGACATAGATAAGATCCAAGAAATTACATCGAATAATGTGATGAATAAACATTAACATTTCAAGGCAGTATACAGTTTCCTTGGCTTTAAATATTTACAATCATATTGCATTGAGAAGGTCACCACAAGATATAGCACCACACAACTTCAAAGGCCAGGCAACCTTGAACCCTTGATGTAAAAATCTTATGATTTATGAATATTTTACCAAGTAGATCATGAAAAAACAAAAGTGAGAGGCAAGAATTTTGTTCACTAATTCTTTTATCCTCTACTTACGATATATGGGCATGCTTTTTGGAGTTTTACCCTTGCTCATTTCACATTAGAACTACAAATAGTAGACGACATGTAAATATAAATTGTAAAACAAGATGAATGTTAAGCTACACTCTTGACAGTGTAGAATGCTTTGCTTTGTAAGTGCAAAATAAATTCTCATGACAGAGAATTTCCATCAGGAGATGGTACATTCCTGTTAGACTCATATAGTAAGTAGGGAATTGGTATTTAGATATGAGTTGAAATTTGTGGAATTGCAAACAAGGCCTAATCAATCTGTCACAAATGCTTGCCACGGGAGATTTTTCCAGAAGATTCCACAACCAACAGAAAAAAGAGCAATCCTTGTATCCGAAATTCCAAGTCCTTAAATATCATACTTTACTAAAAAAAAAAATCAATTCAAGCTCATTATTTACCTTCGGTGATGTAGCTCTAGTGAATACACTTTGCTTATATACAAGCTTTTCGTCAACTTGAACCGTTGAGGGTGACTTCAAATCCTTTGAGCGATTTACATTCCCCAGATCAGTCACATTATAACAGATGNTTTACATTCCCCAGATCAGTCACATTATAATAGATAATCCTTGAGCATTATTGCTTCTTGAAGGGGCCTTAACATTCGTGAGGTTGTCATCAACAATGCTCATTGAACCCAATCCTTTCTCACAAGTAGATGCAAGAGCTGAAGGGAGACCCAAGAGAAACGACCAGATACTTGAAAGTTCATTAGCCGAAGGACAGCCAAAGTATCACTTAACTGCTTGCCTCTTATGTCCAGAAGCATTAACATGCGTTAACCAATCACAATTTTGACAAAGCGATAAGTTTTCTTCTGCACACCTAGCAAATGGGTCGCATGAAAAGCAAAAGCAAACACAATTTGCAAAAATATCTGCCAGTTGAAAGTATTGTCCCCAATAATTTCTATACTCGTCAACTGCTTTACAAAATCTGAACTAAAAAATCCCTGCGGCCGAAAAAACACAGGGTAAAAGGTAAACTACTAGATATTTGAGGAACTTTCGGCACAAACAATAAGAGAAGCTTTAGTAACTCAGAATATATTCTACAGCAAAAAATCAAGAAAAGGGTCACTTGCCAAGTGTCACAGATCTTTAAAAAATGATACCTCTGATTAAAATGATTGTTCGAAGATGAAAAGCTAAAAAGATACCAAAAGAAATCAAAAGAGGCTCTCCAAACAATATAAACATCTATACAAATAATACAAAAAAGTACTAAAATTCCGGAACACTGTCAACATGTCCAGTGTTATAAATTCCCAGTAATCATAGACAAAAATAAATTATATGAATCAGTGAAAAAACAAGAGATAAAGGAGGAAGAATACTTTCACCTCATTTCCTTATCTCTATGTATGCATAGCGATATCCAAAAGCTAATAAAAATACAAAACTAAATTTTCCTGTCACAAAATGATGGCAAAAATAATCATAAAAAATTAAAGAACTCGTCGAAAACAAAAAATTAAAGAATTTAGCAGCCAATTTGACCGTAAACAAGAAAATCCCATGCAACTAAAATCTTTACGTTACGTGACCTGATAATGATAATGGTAATGATAACGATAATGATAATTAGATGTACTTGTCGGTCGTCATCCTCGTCAAATACATCTGTTATTATATACTTTTTTATCCCGATCTATCTGTCATGTCCGACTTTTTAGGATTAAATTGATTTCATTTTGACTGAAAATTACATATACTATATATTTGAAAAAAATTATATTTTTAGAAAGTATATATAATTTACTTTACAATGTAATTTTCAGTTTCTTAAAGTTATAAACTAATAATTTTTAATTATCAATTAAAATTTGATCAATTTAACTATAAAAAAAGTTAAACAACATTAATTGGGACCGACAGAGTCTAATAATAGATGTATTTGACGAGGGATGGCAAGTACATCTAGTTATCATTATCATTATCATTGTCATGTCACGTAATGTAATGGTCAAGACACTTATCTCAATCCCACTTTCCGGGGGGAAATGAAATAAAAAAAGGAACAAGACTTATCCTGAGAGCACACACAACACACAAGTTCATTATACATACATGTGAATTACAACACAAGTACATCAGGACACGGAAACGCCATACTCCACAATTCAGTATGGGTAGTATAATAAGAGTAATTGACTGAAGAGTCTCACTATTATTTTAATATGATAGTTTTGTCCGGTCAGGACTCGAGATCAACCTCAAGCTTAATTTTTAATTTTTAATGTTTTGAAAAGGGGTTGGTTATAAATATTACTGGAAACAACATGAAAAGGTAAATATTGAGTTAAATAAAGATGGACTCTTATATATACAAAAATCAGGTCGATTACGATTATAATGAGTCAAAACCCGTACAAGATAGTGCTGAATATCTACCCTGGCCACGCTACAAACACCCGTAATAATAATTATACTTCACGTATCTGACTTGCCATTGATCTTTCTTTCTTTCTTTCCAGTAGTAGTGCGTATGAGAAACTAGATTCTATTACATATACAAAAACAAGAAGTTTTACAAATATCAAACAGAGCCGTGCATAACAAAAATGAAATACAGATTTCTCAGTCTCAGAAAACGTAGTAACACTTACTTGATGTTCCCTAGACCAGCTCCTGTTGCAACTTCACCAGTAATCTCTCTCTCTCTCTCTCTCGCGTGAAGTCAGTTTATGCATAATAATTCTTGATTTCTTTTATGTGGTTTGTTGTTTAGCAAATTGTTGAGCTACAGCTGAAATTCTTGGAAAGAGAGCACACCCATTTGAGATTTCCCAATTATACCAAGTGGGTCTTTCTTTAAACTTTTAGATTTTTGATCATTTTCTTGAAATGTTGTATATACCAAGTTCAGTTGATCAGTTCTATATTTTTTTGTTTGTATGTGTACATGTGTTTTAGATCCAATGGTTTTGATTATTATGCTTGTTGTTTGATTATAATTTATAAGCATGTTACAAATTTTATAGGAATACTGTTCATAGGTTAACCTTGATAGTAAGAACACTTCAACTCTCGGTTCGGTTGGAAGGGATATTTGGATAAAATCACAAATTTTCTATGGTGAGGTTTGCAAGGAAAATGAGCAGGACATAAGAATGAGCATTCATTTTCAAATTGGGCGTATTGAGGGTTGAGCTCTATTTTAGATACGTATGAATGCAATGGAATATGTATGAATGCAATGGAAGAAGAAATGAAAATTATGAATAATTACCGATTTTAAGTCCAAATTTCATTTCATTTTCATCTATGATTGGTTTTATCAGATCGAGTACGTAGATATGGTCTAAGATGTTGGACTTCTTTTTCTTAATTGAACATGTTGATTTCATACTTTCCACTTTTGAGTGAGTCTGTTTTAGTTTTGGGTATTTTTATAACAATTTTGAGTGAGTATAGTGAACCATTGGTAGTTGAACCCATGATCGTTTCAGTGGATACACAAATAGCCTAATACATTCACGTTGCAAATACTTGATAAAATGATTAATGAAGCTTGATTGTTCGATCACTAAATCATCTAAAATAGGAGAGCAAAACATAGTTATAAGTTTAGGTTTATTTTATTTGATTAATTCGCAGAATACACACACACACACACCGAAATCATGACAATGTTTCACATGACTTCAAGTAGTGCTTTTATTAATATTTACATATCTTACCCGGTCAATATATTACTAATTATTGGTCTTGGCAATGTATGCCTTTTATGTTCACAGAAGCGAACCAGCTTTAGGAATAAAGCCCTCGAGGTTTCCTAAAGTACTGATTGAAAAACCTACAATCAACCAACAGACGAGCACAGTTGGAATTCAGGATAAGGATAATCTGTTTAATGAAATAAAACATCGATTTCTGAGGTTCAAGAAACACACGTACTTGTAAGCAGCACAAACCTGTGTCATAGGTTCTTTAAATAAAGTTAGTTAAATTTAGCACGTAATTAATAAACTATTGTTTCCTTACAGGGCAAACTTGGAACACTATCAAAATCTTGCCAAAATTCAGACCCCAAAGGTGATAATTGTACCAATTCTCTAAATTTTTCTACATTTGCAAGTATTGAAAAAATATGTACTATACTATTAGTGAAATCACCTTGTATGTCTTCCCTCTGAGAAGCCAGTGTTTATAAGGTTGAGATTTACTAATACATCAAGAACAGTTCCTCGTGATTGCTTGCGCAGATTCAAGGGTTTGCCCCTCCAACATATTAGGATTTCAACCAGGAGAAGCCTTTGTGGTCCGCAATGTGGCCAATTTGGTACCCCCGTTTGAGGTGTTGCACGAGTTACATTTTTAATTATTCGTAGTTCGAGATAGTTTTTGGTTTTTTAACATAAAAATGGAGCTTTCTTTATTATATTGTAAATTGAGCATGTATGTTTTTAAATTTTTTCCTTTTTCATATGTAGAATGGACCTTCAGAAACAAAGGCTGCTCTTGAGTTTTCAATAAATACTTTAGAAGTAAGTATGCCCGCTGCTAACATTTTCTTATAAAACCTTTGCATGCCTCTGGGCTTTCTTAACACACTCCCTTTTTTTTGTATTCTTCCTGCTGGGAGAAAGAGAATTCTTCTTAAGTTAGTCCTTTACACTGGTCTGTCTATCAATTAGAGACATTGACATCTGGCATGCAACTTTTTATAGGTTGAAAATATACTAGTAGTTGGGCACAGCTGCTGTGCAGGCATAAGTGCTCTAATGAGCATGCCAGATCAAGCAGATTCAAGGTTTGGTGACTGCATTGTAATTTACTAGTTGGTTTATTCTTCCTACCTCTGTATTTGTAAAGAAGATTAAGACTTTTAATAGAGCTTTTAGTTTATTTTTATGTTCTATCTATTCCAGTAGCTTTACTAATAGCTGGGTAATAACTGGGAGGAATGCGAAGTTAAGCACAAAGGCTGCTGCTTCAGATCTCAGCTTTGACCTGCAGTGCAAACACTGTGAGAAGGTAATTAATTGTTCTGTCACTATTTTGATCGTCATTCTGTTTATACAATCAAATGCATGGAGTTTAAGGGGAGAGTAGGCCATTTTTTTTGCTAATTAAGTAGGCCTGCTTCTTAATTATAAGTGGGTATAAGTAACGAATCAAGTTGTTTGCACCTGCATCTGAAATATTCTTAGGATATTTTTCTTTTTTAGTATCCAATTCCAAGGGAAAAATTATTGTGTTCCAAATATGGTCTAGATACATAGGTAGCATCTCATGGTCAGTCATCAGTATTTACGTTAAGCTTCAAATGATCGTTGTGAGAAAAGTAACCATAAATGAACTCATATATACCACATATATACTCCTGCTTTAATACCTGCTAACCACATATATACTCTATAAATGAACACATTCATTCTTTCTAGTGCAAACACATGCTACTTACTATTATTGATATCCTTTGTGCACTTGGCTTCACTGACCTTTCATTGAAGTACCAGGCAATTTTTCTCATTCTTGGTGTAGGATGTATTACATACTTACAAAGCATGGAGCACTCAATGATGTTTTTTTCTTAATAATGAGTTTCTTATGCGATTTTTGGTTCATTTAGGTATCAATCAACCATTCACTGTCAAATTTGCTCACTTATCCATGGATAGGAGAAAGGGTGTCTAAAGGAGTGCTTTCTATTCATGGTGGGTACTATGATTTTGTCAACTGTACATTTGAAAAATGGCAACTTGATTACCAACATGATAGCTCCAAGAATGGTAGTGGTAGATACTCTATCAGAAGCAGGGAATTTTGGAGCTGAACAATATTGTTGTATCATTATTGTAAATTGCTTGCTGTCGTATATAATGTACATAACACTAATACTACACAATTGACTTTTTTTGCAAGTCTTGAATTGAGATGCTAATAAATATAATTTTTTGGATCAGTTTCAAATATTTGAGCTAGTTTATGTTTACAAGTAGTGTATATGTATGGTCCGGGCCTCTGACAAGTGATTGTTGTAAGATACATATCCATGCTTATTAAGAGCGGATGATACTTTTTTGTAAATGCAGAGGACTCAAAGAATTAGTAGATCTGTTCCGCTTTGGCGGGAGCTGCTATTGGAATTGCTAACCCTTTCCACTATTAAGAAAAACTTTGTAGGGTTTTCAGTTTTCACCTATCAGTTCTTAATAAGTGCGGATATGTATGTTACAATATGAATATGCCATGGTTTTCGAATATATTTACGTTTTTCTTTCAAGTAATATTCAGATTTGCTCAATATGGAACAGGAATTCACAGTCATCTTAGTTGACTAACAGAAGGGGGGTTGGGGAGGGGAAAATTCTTCAAATAATGTAGCCATATCGGACACATTGAGGCAGTGGAAGTTTCCTTGCCTGTACAATATATCCATTTTGGGGAAACACTCATTTTTAAATATATCCATTTTTAATCCAAATCTTATTATTGAAAAATAGGTGAAATATTATTTGATAAAATTTAAAAATATTTTCTCGAAAAGGTGCTTTTGATTCAAAAGTTGTTTTTAAAAAAAGTTGATCCCTTATATTTTTGGAAAAAGTGTTTTTTTTTAAAAAATAATTACAGATTTTACTATCAAACTTTTATAAAAATATTATTTTTTATATTATATCTCAAAATATGTAAAAAAATCAAAAAATATTATTAAACAATCATATTATGATTTTTCTAATAAAAAATTTTCTCCTAGCACAACACCAATCTTGATCAATGTATTCGGTCGACTTTACTGAATTTTTAGTTTTGTATGGAAATTTTGGTTACATTTCATTAAAAAATAAATTTTTTATTAGCATTGTAGCAGCAGCAACTTTTTGTTTATTTATAATAACAAGTAAAAATTGGTGGAAAAGCAACTTTCTTAAATTGGATACGGACGTTATTTGAGAAATTATTTCCAAACATATTACTTTAATCATTTTTATTCACGTTTAACACTCTATAAGCCTATTACTTTAATCATTTTTATGCTGAAATGAACTAAAGAAATTTATCGCCTTTATGTGAATGTCATGAATAAAAAAGTCTATTAATCTGAACTAGCCTGAATTATGGTAACTGACAAAATAGATATTTGTTGGACACGGTGAAAAAGTTAAAAACCGATTTTATAAATAAAAAATAATGGATATCAGATTAACCTTATATAACCGTATCAGGTTAACTCTATAAATTAGAATAAGATCAATTTTTTATAAAATAAATATCAAAATTAGTTATTCCAGTCTCTTCCTTCTTGTGTGGCTTCGTATATTACCCTTAATTTTAGAAATCCCCACATATAATACAAGTTTTATAGATATATTTTTTTTGTTCTTGGACTTTTTTTTTTGACAAAAAGTAAGATAATATCCATTAACTTGAAAAGAGCTCAGCCCGAGACAATTTCTCAACTAACTATACAATGAGGTTGAAAACAAATTTTAGGATCGAGTAAAAAAGCAGATAATGGTAAGTGGTAAGTTAAGTGAACATGCAACTACGGTGATGAGGGTGGATTTGAGAAATGGGGGAGTTTCTTGAATATATTAGAGACTTAGAGTCTATTTTAAATATGAAATGCATGATAAAAATATCGTTTAACCTGATATAATTGTGTAAGGTTAATCTGATATCTATTAAGCTGATATAATTTATTATTTTTAATTACAAACCGTATTTTTGTAAAAAAAAATCAAAAAATAGTAAAATCACAAAAAAATGTATTTTTAATAAATACTGTTTTTTAATCCACCTGCGTCCAAAATATCTCTCGTCGGGACCATGCCATCTATTAAAAAGTCTTCCAACTGCAACCCTAATTTATATTCTTCAAACATAGTATAGCTCTTTCTGCAGAATCCTATAAAATTTACGTCAACAGCTAAGAAAGAATAACAACACAAAATAGGCTTCCGCCCACGTATACTGACCTTCTCATTTCACTTCCTATATAAAAAAAGCCTAAAACTTACAACATGCATGCAATGCATACTCATTTTTTGCATTCTTCATCACCTCAAGAAGAAGAAATAATAAGATGGCCATTTCCAAGTTGTTGATCCTTTCAATAATTCTTGTAGCTTTCGCATTATCATCAAACATTAGTCCCGCTTCGGCATCGTCTCGGAACCTCCAGGCCTCATCCTTTCCCCCAGGTTTTCCTTTTCCATTTGGTGGTTCGTCTCCATCAGGTGGTGATTCATCTTCATCTCCATCTCCATCATCAGGTTTTGGTTTTCCATTCCCCAACTTTCCACCATTTCCATTCTTCCCTAGCCCCGCTGGAAACGGAATGTCTGGTGGCTATACTCCACCACAGAACACTAAAACTACTGCAGCCACCGCCACCCATACCCCATAAATACTCTCGGGTCTTATTTTGGTGGCTATACTACTACAAAGATGTACTGTAATAATGTTGGTTTACTTGTTTTGGTGTGTGGAGTGTCAATATGGTTTTTTTTTTTTGAAATTTAATTATGCTTAAAGTTTGTTAATTAGTCTATTGTTGATGGGATTTGTCCAACCCTATATACAATAATGTTTGATATGTATTCAGAATTGTGAAACCGTAAAGTTTCGCATAATGTGTGAGTTCACTGTATTGTTGCATGACCAAGAACTTACAAGGTCATTGTAAAAGTATTGTGGATTTTACTTTTTGTTAAGATTGTGTTTGAGAACTTGGATTTCATTTCAAATGATAGGATTTAAATTATCATTTCAAATTCTCATATTTGTACTAATATTTGAAATCCTTATAATTCAAATGAAATCCAAATCTAAATTCTTATGATTACCCAAACATGTCATTTGATCAAATTCAGAATTTCAAATGAAATCCGTGATCTCAAACATGCATTGAGCATTCCTAGAGTTTCTTCTCATCCAGCTTCACGCAAATACCAAGTTAATTTGTTCGGTGGTTGTAATTAATTAAAATAGACGAGGAATCTTTTGGGGCAGATAGCTCACAGCGCTCATTCTCTAGATATAGTAATCCAATTCCAAAAAGAAGGAAAATAAATATCGAGTCAAAATAACTTTATAAAATTAAAAAATATACATGATTAATGTTATAGTGAATTATAATGATAATCTGTGTAGTTTTAACAGAGTGCCCGTCCAAAAACTAGGAACAGAGTGCTCTTTCTCAACTAGAAAATTTTTCATGTCTTGCTCGGTTGCTCCTCCAAACTGACAGTGGCCTTTGTACNAGCCATATCGGACACATTGAGGCAGTGGAAGTTTCCTTGCCTGTACAATATATCCATTTTGGGGAAACACTCATTTTTAAATATATCCATTTTTAATCCAAATCTTATTATTGAAAAATAGGTGAAATATTATTTGATAAAATTTAAAAATATTTTCTCGAAAAGGTGCTTTTGATTCAAAAGTTGTTTTTAAAAAAAGTTGATCCCTTATATTTTTGGAAAAAGTGTTTTTTTTTANACTGACAGTGGCCTCTGTACCATCTTTACTCGGAGTATCCATGCTATTAACAAACGCTGCATCGAAAACGGTGGCTTTAAAGGAACTAAAATGCCCTTAGGAGCAACTCCAACCATGACTTTATAACTCTACATCTTTCATTTTTTGAGTAATAATTTAAGCAAAACTTCTCCGATGGGTTGTATCTTTTTCTTCAAATATAAAGCAGACTGCTGTACAATACGTACTTCAATCTATAATCATTTGTTTTACTTAATAAAGCATAATTTTATTGTTATTTATGATTGCTAATTATGCAAATAAATAGAGTTCAAGGTAGTAAAAGAAATATGAAGGAACTTTTGAAATAATGGTTAGTGATGAAATAGTAGTTTGAAGTGAAAAGGGTGAAAATATGAAGATGAAGTTGCTTTAAAATAGAGTTTTTGTTAGAGTGGTCATTGCGTTCGTCTAACAATGTAGTATTGGGTTGTACAAACACAATGAATGGACCCGTGCAACAGACTACCCGATTTCAGTGCAAAATCACAAAAATAACAGAGGGAAGAAAAAACTATCCATCAATATCATATATCATATATGCATTGAGAATTTCTATACAAGCAGAGGGCAGCTTGTATAGCAGAAGGCCACGTGTTAAAGCAAAAAAAAATACATACTAATGAGAATAGAGGGATGATACCATGGCTTGAATCACATGNCGGTCGACTTTACTGAATTTTTAGTTTTGTATGGAAATTTTGGTTACATTTCATTAAAAAATAAATTTTTTATTAGCATTGTAGCAGCAGCAACTTTTTGTTTATTTATAATAACAAGTAAAAATTGGTGGAAAAGCAACTTTCTTAAATTGGATACGGACGTTATTTGAGAAATTATTTCCAAACATATTACTTTAATCATTTTTATTCACGTTTAACACTCTATAAGCCTATTACTTTAATCATTTTTATGCTGAAATGAACTAAAGAAATTTATCGCCTTTATGTGAATGTCATGAATAAAAAAGTCTATTAATCTGAACTAGCCTGAATTATGGTAACTGACAAAATAGATATTTGTTGGACACGGTGAAAAAGTTAAAAACCGATTTTATAAATAAAAAATAATGGATATCAGATTAACCTTATATAACCGTATCAGGTTAACTCTATAAATTAGAATAAGATCAATTTTTTATAAAATAAATATCAAAATTAGTTATTCCAGTCTCTTCCTTCTTGTGTGGCTTCGTATATTACCCTTAATTTTAGAAATCCCCACATATAATACAAGTTTTATAGATATATTTTTTTTGTTCTTGGACTTTTTTTTTTGACAAAAAGTAAGATAATATCCATTAACTTGAAAAGAGCTCAGCCCGAGACAATTTCTCAACTAACTATACAATGAGGTTGAAAACAAATTTTAGGATCGAGTAAAAAAGCAGATAATGGTAAGTGGTAAGTTAAGTGAACATGCAACTACGGTGATGAGGGTGGATTTGAGAAATGGGGGAGTTTCTTGAATATATTAGAGACTTAGAGTCTATTTTAAATATGAAATGCATGATAAAAATATCGTTTAACCTGATATAATTGTGTAAGGTTAATCTGATATCTATTAAGCTGATATAATTTATTATTTTTAATTACAAACCGTATTTTTGTAAAAAAAAATCAAAAAATAGTAAAATCACAAAAAAATGTATTTTTAATAAATACTGTTTTTTAATCCACCTGCGTCCAAAATATCTCTCGTCGGGACCATGCCATCTATTAAAAAGTCTTCCAACTGCAACCCTAATTTATATTCTTCAAACATAGTATAGCTCTTTCTGCAGAATCCTATAAAATTTACGTCAACAGCTAAGAAAGAATAACAACACAAAATAGGCTTCCGCCCACGTATACTGACCTTCTCATTTCACTTCCTATATAAAAAAAGCCTAAAACTTACAACATGCATGCAATGCATACTCATTTTTTGCATTCTTCATCACCTCAAGAAGAAGAAATAATAAGATGGCCATTTCCAAGTTGTTGATCCTTTCAATAATTCTTGTAGCTTTCGCATTATCATCAAACATTAGTCCCGCTTCGGCATCGTCTCGGAACCTCCAGGCCTCATCCTTTCCCCCAGGTTTTCCTTTTCCATTTGGTGGTTCGTCTCCATCAGGTGGTGATTCATCTTCATCTCCATCTCCATCATCAGGTTTTGGTTTTCCATTCCCCAACTTTCCACCATTTCCATTCTTCCCTAGCCCCGCTGGAAACGGAATGTCTGGTGGCTATACTCCACCACAGAACACTAAAACTATTGCAGCCACCGCCACCCATACCCCATAAATACTCTCGGGTCTTATTTTGGTGGCTATACTACTACAAAGATGTACTGTAATAATGTTGGTTTACTTGTTTTGGTGTGTGGAGTGTCAATATGGTTTTTTTTTTTTGAAATTTAATTATGCTTAAAGTTTGTTAATTAGTCTATTGTTGATGGGATTTGTCCAACCCTATATACAATAATGTTTGATATGTATTCAGAATTGTGAAACCGTAAAGTTTCGCATAATGTGTGAGTTCACTGTATTGTTGCATGACCAAGAACTTACAAGGTCATTGTAAAAGTATTGTGGATTTTACTTTTTGTTAAGATTGTGTTTGAGAACTTGGATTTCATTTCAAATGATAGGATTTAAATTATCATTTCAAATTCTCATATTTGTACTAATATTTGAAATCCTTATAATTCAAATGAAATCCAAATCTAAATTCTTATGATTACCCAAACATGTCATTTGATCAAATTCAGAATTTCAAATGAAATCCGTGATCTCAAACATGCATTGAGCATTCGTAGAGTTTCTTCTCATCCAGCTTCACGCAAATACCAAGTTAATTTGTTCGGTGGTTGTAATTAATTAAAATAGACGAGGAATCTTTTGGGGCAGATAGCTCACAGCGCTCATTCTCTAGATATAGTAATCCAATTCCAAAAAGAAGGAAAATAAATATCGAGTCAAAATAACTTTATAACATTAAAAAATATACATGATTAATGTTATAGTGAATTATAATGATAATCTGTGTAGTTTTAACAGAGTGCCCGTCTAAATACTAGGAACAGAGTGCTCTCTCTCAACTAGAAAAATTTTCATGTCTTGCTCGGTTGCTCCTCCAAACTGACAGTGGCCTCTGTATCATCTTTACTCGGAGTATCCATGCTATTAACAAACGCTGCATCGAAAACGGTGGCTTTAAAGGAACTAAAATGCCCTTAGGAGCAACTCCAACCATGACTTTATAACTCTACATCTTTCATTTTTTGAGTAATAATTTAAGCAAAACTTCTCCGATGGGTTGTATCTTTTTCTTCAAATATAAAGCAGACTGCTGTACAATACGTACTTCAATCTATAATCATTTGTTTTACTTAATAAAGCATAATTTTATTGTTATTTATGATTGATAATTATGCAAATAAATAGAGTTCAAGGTAGTAAAACAAATATGAAGGAACTTTTGAAATAATGGTTAGTGATGAAATAGTAGCTTGAAGTGAAAAGGGTGAAAATATGAAGATGAAGTTGCTTTAAAATAGAGTTTTTGTTAGAGTGGTCATTGCGTTCGTCTAACAATGTAGTATTGGGTTGTACAAACACAATGAATGGACCCGTGCAACAGACTACCCGATTTCAGTGCAAAATCACAAAAATAACAGAGGGAAGAAAAAACTATCCATCAATATCATATATCATATATGCATTGAGAATTTCTATACAAGCAGAGGGCAGCTTGTATAGCAGAAGGCCACGTGTTAAAGCAAAAAAAAATACATACTAATGAGAATAGAGGGATGATACCATGGCTTGAATCACATGGCCTCTAATAATGCTCCATAGACCCTGCAGCAAGAATTAGATCTCTGTCCAGGGTTTAAATTTACTAACCCTTCAAGCAACTTCGCCTCATTCATGGTTTTTAGTATTACCATGAAATGTGAATATGGGCGAGGTAATCCAAAACAAAAACAACAAACATTATATTATAATAATCTTTACACAAAGTCGACGCAAGATGTCCAGCATGCATAAATCACCTGGCTTAACTTAGAGATCATACAGTTGAGATTTATATCTCCCAGATGTAAGTTCAGAAAAAAAAAATCTTTTAATTGCACAAATGACTTGATCCCAGTAAACCTCACAATTGAAGTACATAGTTATATATTGCCTTCATATATAAAACCAACAATAACCAATGCAATTCATAGGTTTCTACCAATGCCATGCGCACAGCTCATAGGCACTGATGGCAAACAAAGCGGGGGATACAACACAAATTCATAATTCAAGTCCTCCNAAAAAAAAATCAAAAAATAGTAAAATCACAAAAAAATGTATTTTTAATAAATACTGTTTTTTAATCCACCTGCGTCCAAAATATCTCTCGTCGGGACCATGCCATCTATTAAAAAGTCTTCCAACTGCAACCCTAATTTATATTCTTCAAACATAGTATAGCTCTTTCTGCAGAATCCTATAAAATTTACGTCAACAGCTAAGAAAGAATAANTTTCCAGATCTGCTATAGTGCTTTTAGCTTCATCAATTTCTGGGCCATCTTTCTGATTCGATTTATCCAGCTCAGCCTGTATGCAAAATCTTGTTAATCAGAATCAAATTCCTGAAACTTGACTGTTTATGTTCAAACCAGCAGAAAACAAACATTAAGAACATAAATCTACGCCAATATTATCCAACAAATTAATAACAGAAATTCAATTGGATAAACACTCTTAAAAATCATGACCATCAACATATACAGCAATAGAGGAAAACACGTAAAAAAATATCCTTTTTGTTAAGAATCATAGTACAGTATTACATTAACTGGGAAGTATATCGCCTTCACTTCCTAGATGGGTTAAATAGCATTTTGGTCACTCAATTGACTATTAACTTGCAATTGGGTCATCCAACTAAAAAAGATTACAATCAAGTCACTTAACAGGTAAAAACAACAATTACTCCAACATGAGCTAAACCCGATATATCAGCTTCAACAGTTCCTATCATCAAGGGTCCTGACTAATTCTGAGTTGATTTTAAACAATCCAGGGACTGTCTTAAACTGTGTTGTCTTCCTACCGATCCCCCAACAATTTAAGTAACAATGTATTATGGCATTAAAGTTGTCAAGTCGTATTAGAGAACAGTTTATGCATAAACAGTTGATGCTATACTTCCTAGTGAAAATGCATGAAGGACCACAGATAAAAGTGGTGCTTTTGGATCAGAACAGCTATAGAGCTACTACTATACTGGAATAGCACAGCATACTATATCCTTCTTCAGTTCCAACTGAAACTGAAAGCTGAGAGTAATATAGACCATGCAAAACTTATCTGGACATTCAGTATGTGAATGAAGGGCAATACAGGGCTGTTTTTTTATACGAGGAAGATAAGTACTTATATAGGTACTCTTATACGAGGAAGAAAAGCTAAAACCACACACACACACAATGCCTCTTCTTGATCTCACCCTCCGGCCTCCGCACAAGTGAACAGGTACTCAGAAAAAAACGGTGGTTGACATAGTCAATCGAATGCCAGTTTTGTTTGCAGCATTCGGGACAACATAAGTTCATTTCATTTGAATGCTAAATGTACGGAAACTTTGTAATTTTCTACGTACACACATTTTGGAACCCAGTTTACTATAAACACATTTGGAACCCAGTCTATTGTGGTACTAGACACGAATAACTCACTGAAAAGAACATTACTAAAAATGCCAAACTCACTGCTACAAACACTAAAAATGAACAAGACCTAATAGACATTTAATTTTGCCTACCTCTGAGCTTTTATACTCCCTAACTAATGATGAGTGCTAATTTGCTAATATTCTGGAATCTAAGGGTCCATATGCAACCACCTATGAAGAACTACTCCATCCCCACGGCCCATTCTTAACTCGAATCTGATCAACACATTCATATCCTAACCTTTAACACTCACACTGAAAAGTTCTGAAGCTGGACCAGGCAGTTTTCATATTTTAATCCATTTCCATATCATGTATCTGTTGTGGCTTATTCATGTCAAGTACCACCTATTTTGGCATCCAACAAGTCCGGGTTATAATTTACTGCAATAGTTAGCAACCAAAGAATCAATATATAACATAAACTAACCAAAATCCCTTTCAGGTCAGCAAGCGAGGCTTCCAAGCGTTTGTGACAATCCGGAATCAACATTCTTGATTCAGCAAGCACATTTTCCTCGTAAAATAAATTTAGAAAAATGAGATTCAGCTATGCAAAGGGGGAAATAATTACAAGATAAACTAAAACAATGCAGACCCTATTAAAAGTTTAAGAATGCTTCTCGAGCCCTATCAGAAGGCATTATATTTTCTTTTGGGTACACAACTGACGGTAAGTTCTATTAGTACAGAAATTATATGGAATGAAAAAATCGTAAAAATCTCAAACCTGCTGCTTAATATCATAAGGATCAGCTCCGGCATCCTTCATGGAAGCAGTCTAAGCAGCTTCCCTCTCAACTTCTTTCTTGTAAGAATCAAGCTCCTTAACAATGCGTTTGCAAGTAGAAGTCTTAATTTTCAGATTCCTAATAGTTGCCATTCTTACTCCGTACCACAATTAACTATACTTTTAACCTCGAAAATCAACTTAATAGGGTAATTTAATTCAAAAAAGTTAAGCCATTTTTTTTTCATGAATCTCGTTAAATATCTATAATTTTGTATTACAAAATAATTATACAATTTAATAATTTCTATCCATTTTTATTATATGTAATGTCATCAATTTTATTCTCATTCTTTTTTGTATCTTTATAATTAATAATATAAATATTTAATTTAATTTTGATATATCATCGATAGTGTTGGGTTAAACCCAATATGATAGTACGGATTTTGGTGATCCAAGATTATGGGTAGTATAATAATTGTATTTGGATAATTATTATAGCTGATAATAATTATAATTGGGCAATTATTATAGATGGTTTGTCTTGATCACAAAAGGTAAGTAATTAGCTACCAAGAATTGTAAGAGTTGTATGACAAGTATGGGAAGACTTGTGTAACAAGTATGGTAAGTCTTGATAGCTAAGTTTGAGATGACTATATATACATAGTCATAATATATGTTTGATGTGTATACTTAGACATGGAAGTAGTTGTTAGAAAATGTCATGGGCACACACTAGAAAGACCCTTAATTTAAATATTAAAATATAAATATTATTTATATTAAAATTTAATGATTTCCATCTTCTTGTATCATAAATACTCTCTCCGTCTCATTTTACATGTCATTTTTGAACATTTTACATGTTCCTTTTGAAAAAATTACGCATATTAAGAAGTTTTAACATAAAAAATATTTTTCATTTATATTCATATTAATTGCATTGATTAAGATAGTTTCAATGTATAATTTGAATGATAACTATATTACAGTAATTAATAATACTAGCACCAATACTTTAGCCAAAGAGTTATTTTGGAAATTTACCTATAAAATTGAATTGAAAAGAGATAGTAAATGGGAAGTGACTACTAATTCGGGACTGAGAGAGTAGTTCAAAGTCTCTCACTTTCTTCATTCTCTATGAACTAAAATTTTGTTCATAATTTGAAATTTCACTCTTAACTCATTTCATTTAACCAAACAGAGCGCAACTGTATAGTTAAACACACACACACACAACAGATTTACAAAAGCAAGATATAATAGAATAAAATGAAATGGCAGGTAAAAATTAATAAAATCCGAAAGAGCAGATTTATAAATATAATAACAATCAAAATCATATATATTTACACAGAGAGAGATAAATAAATGAATCACGAGAAATTAGAAAGTGTCAAGAATCGATTACATCGGAAGACTATAGACAGGGAAAGAGGGAGAGAGATGGCCTTAGATCTCCGAAGGGGAAGCTTAGGGTATGAAATATGTATGCATGTGGAGATTGTATGTATAGGTGGTCGGGGTGTTCCCGTGCACAATCGACCAAACGGAACTAACCCGACATTTTTTGGCCGATTAAATTGATTTAAAAAATTCGATGTTTAAATAAGTTTAAAAATATTTAAATTCATTTTAATGAAAGCCAAACAATTTAATCCAGTTTTGGTTAAGAATTTTATTTGATAATTTATATATATGTGTGTGTTTAAATAAGAACTTTTTTAAAATGAACCTTTATTTATTTTAATAAATAAAACAAAACTATACTATTTCATTAATGAAACATGACGCATGTTTATATACCGTTTTCTTGTGACTGAACCATTTTTACTATTTGTGATTTTTAAGACTCAAATTGTAATTAAAAAAAGACTAAGTTGCAGATTGATGGTTCGTAATTTAATTTTTTTTCACAAAAATGACTAAATTATTAATCATGCCAAAGTAATGGTTAATTGTTGAATTTCTCAGCACTTAGGTGACTTTGAAATAAAGTAAGATTAAATTGCATTTTAATAGCTATAATTTAATTTTTTTACACATTGTTGGCTAAATTAAAAAATAGTTATATTTCCACATAGTATGATCCATAATTCTAAGACCGCACAAAAGGTTAAAACCGAACCGGACCAAAGACCGGAAATTCTGAAAGTGCGGACTTAAAATTGGACCGGTTATATTCAGTTTTGAAACTGGACCGATATGAATCACTATTATTATAATTATTTATTCTATAATACTTTGAATATTTAAATTACGATAAAATCTTATATTTTATCCCTAAAATAGATAATTTAAGTAGTGAAATAAAATAAATATAAGGCTAAACTTAAAATAAAAAAAATTAAGTATAAATTAATTGATCAGTGTCTTGAAACACAAACTGAAACACTTGAATCGTGTGACACACATTACAACTCTACTATAGGCAATTAGATGCAATAACCATCATTAAAAAAATGTCTTTTATTATATGTTTCCTCCTCTGTGCTGCATATTAAATATACTATAATTGAAATTAATTGTCATAAAAATGTAATCCTATAATTTGAAAAAAAGAGTAGAAACATTCTCTCCCATACACTTTCTGAAATTAGAATTATGGGTCATGTTTAGCATGATTTAATTCATTCATTTGAAATTGATCATATTTAGTATGACTTAATTCATTCATTTGAAAGGATAATCAGAGTATAACCGCTTTTAATTCAAAACAGATAATAACTATCTATAAAAACAATTGTTTGTTTTCATATCTACCCACCCAATATGATTGTAGGTCAATAATATAATTATTGTTTTAATTTAGTCAATTATGTGGGGGGGAAATTAAATTACAGCCATTAAAATGTAATTCAATCTTATTTTATTTCAAAAATCCCAACGCCGTTAGTTGTGAACTAACGGAAAGGACCCGAACTCACCTAAACGCTGAGAAATTCAACAATTAGCCATCACTTTGGCATGATTAATAATTTAACTATTTTTGTGCAAAACAATTAAAATGAAAGCCATTAATCTGCAATTTAGTTTTCAAAAAAGCCCTTATTTAGAAAAAAAAATATATAATAATATTACAAATCAAAAGCAATTGACGCAAAAAGAAAATTTATTAGAATTTAGAGCATCTCCAAGGGTACAAAACCCTTAGCTAAATTAGTCTACGTGACCTCTATGTGTCACTATTTAGACAATATATAAAAAACATAGCACTCCAACCATGCAAACCCTTAACAATAAATATAGAGAACCATGTTTGGTTGACTATTTTGGTCGAACTAGCAAAATTCTTGGGTATAATTTTAGCTTATGATAATTATACAAAAGACCATTTGAGTATGCATTACACTCCTTGCTAAAATTTTAAATTTCAACATTTAGCCAACCATTTTACCTACGACCCTCGGAGATGCTCTTACCTATGATTAAATGAAGTTTCAGTAATATGGGTTTGTTTTAACGAACAGAAACTTCAAATGCTAGAAAGAAGCATAAGTAAGCAGCTCTATGTCAGCTAAGAAAATTTTCATGTCTTGCTCCTCCAAACTTACAACGGCCTTTATACCATCTTTACTTGGAGTATCCATCAGAAACATGCAATTAACAAACGGTGTATCAACAATGGTGGCTTTAACTGGCCTTCCCCATCCAAAATCCGTGCCATCGTATAATGTGAAATTGGATAGGCTGCTTATAAGATAAATTTTTCGATTAATTTTTGAATACTTATCCATCAATGGCATGAATTCTTTTCCAGCCAAACTCTCAAGTCCCATAAGCTTCATCTTTCCTACTCTCATATGGCATAGCAATGAATTTAACTCTGTCTCACTTATCGTACTCGTTGGAATGTCATTAAAAGTAATGAGATTACCTACGCTTGTTTTGAGCAACGGTGGATCAATCAGGGGCCTCATGTTTACCGCTTGGAACAAGACAGGTTTAGGATAGGCTCCAGAATTTGTAGCATTGGCAGCTACGGCACATTTGTAAAGGAGTGCAGTGAGAAGCTCATTCCGTGTGTAATTTTGATAATCTGTTACACCATGTACTCTGTTTTGCTTTTGGTGGTCTGCCTTGAGTTCTGCTATCTTTGAATTGTAAAACACCATCTCCCTTGTGATCCAGTGCTTTTCTGGAAGTGAAACATGAGTTGCACCTAAATCATCATTATGTGAATATGGTAGCAGCTCATGCACAAAACAGGGACGAAGATGTACTAATTCTTCTTGATCAATAGAGTTGCGCGACACGCTTGCCCAGTATCTCATGAATGACAAGAAAGTGCAACCATCAGCAATACGGTGTGAAAGGCTCACTGCTATAGCTAATCCCCCACAAGAAAAATGGTTTAGTTGAACAAACATTAAACAAGAATCCATCACATTACGCCATATCGAGCCAGGTGATGGAAAGAGACCCCCAAAGCCTTTCTCTCCATCCTTATCTGCAACATTTTCAAGAACGTCAGATAACTTGCAAGCTACCCGGGCTTCAAGAAATTGAACGCCTTCGTCGTTGCATTCCACGTAGGTTCCTGAAGAGCTTAGCCTTCCGGCAAAAGGGTAGTACATGGAAAGCGTCTTGGATAAAGAGTTCTTGAGTAAATCTGATACTGTGGTTTTATTAGACAATGATTGTAAATTAGGATAGAAGAATATTAGAGTCATGTAAAAACTTGGAAACATGCGATCATGGAGAGGGAGTTGGTATTTATTGAGTTTTAGGGGTGTGGGATCAGCTGGTTTAATGTTGGTTTGTGATCTTGACACAACATGCAGCTGCCTTCTGGAGATCAATGACGCCTGAAGGATTAGTCCCCTGATTGTCATATTGTATGTTGTGGGAGAAGCTGGTTTAAGTTTAAGGTTTATAATTAAGCTCGAATTGGGCCACTAACTACCTGGTATATATATAAATAAATTAAGTTTTTTTAATTAAGTCAATTAAAAGATTGGTGGTACTTTTAATTACATGGGTGGTGAAGACTGTGAAGTGAGAGTACCCGGTTTGGTGACGGGAACCGGAAAATTGAACGGTAGTAATTTCGGTTCGATTCAGTTCTATTTTTTTGGATTAAATTAAAGTTCGATCGGTCTTTAATAAAAAAAAATTGGTCTGTAATGAATATGCCGAATTATATATTATTTATTTTTATTAATATATATTTATATAATTTATGTTCGATAAATGTAACTTGTGCATTATTTGTTGCATTATTGATTTATTATTTGGCTTAAATATGAATTTACTTGATTTTATATATATATATTTGTATTCATATTTCTTTAAAAATTCACCTTATTTTTTTTTTTTAGAAAACGTTAATTATAATTTTTATTTTTTATCAATTAATTAGAAGTCCGTTATTCTAGAATTATATTAACTTATCTATAATATAACATCCCACGTCATTGAGTTATAATATATTCGAGACCGTTGCAAGAACAAATACACAAATAATGTATACTAAACTGCTGATTCTTTTGTGCTAGATTCATATGTGATGAGTTATTAAGTTCGGTATCCATTAAATTGTGGACTTAAATATTATATATAAGCTAATGTAATTTATAGAAAAAATTATTTTAATTTTTAATAGGAAAATCATTTATGATCTATCGCTAAATTTACATCAAATAAAAAATTATATCATATATATTAACATATGTCTTCAGTACTTAAAAAAATTAAAACAATAAAATTCACATAAAAGCAAATCTCAACAAAAGAATATATTTAATTAATTTCCAGAGATTTGGTCAGTCGGGTATGAACCCAAACTATATACATATTTGCATTAAATAAAATTATATTTATTATAACTAATTTTTACGAGGCCAAATTACATATATATCTATATCAAATACAATTTTATTTATTATATTTAAAATTTAATTATTATTAAATTAGTTATTCTAATTAATTTATTATCACCAAAATCTTTGACATGTTTTCATAAAATAAAAAAATATATCATACATATTCATAAATTTTAAATATTATAAATTTTTTATATAAATATATTTATTTAGATATCAGTCAACTCATATATCCATAGATTATAAGCTTTTATATAGTTATTTAAAAATTTTAAAATAATATATTTTTTATGTAAACTATAATAAAAATATATACTATTAATATTTATTAGTAATTTATTAAAGGCTTAATGTTTAGTGCCAACTTTTGGTATCTTTATAGATCTCTCATATATAAGGTACTACATACGGATGTAAAATAAAAAAAATGTTAAATATGAATATAAAATAATAAAATATTATATTTGATGTTAAATATAGAATTAAAATATTATTCTTATTGTCGCATAGTGATAGAAGGGAGAAAATAGATTAAATAAACAATTAAAATATTGACGACAAATGTAATTTGAGAGAAGGGAGAAAATAGATGAAAAATAATTAAAATATTGATGACAAATTTAACTTTGCATTTAAAAGAAAATTAATTGAAAAATTAGTTCAATTTTAATCTTTTTAGTGTCATTTTAAAATTATATATTTAATTACAACTTTAAAAATCATTTTTTAATTTTACTCCGTATAACATAGCAATAGTTATACACGTTATGCCTTTCTTTTGGAGACGAGGAAAATAAGGGAGGAGGAAGTAAAAATGACGACATCGTAACGTCTGTCCTGCAACATGTATTGTAAATATAATAAAATATACTAATATTCTAATGATTTAGAACACTATATACATATATCAACTTCAATAATTTGTTCTATTCTCATCCCTCATTATTAAAATAATAATATATTTGAATTACATTTATATTTGAAAAGATAAAAGGAGGGAAAAGAAATATAAAAAAAAGAGATAAGTAAATATTTTATTAATAAAAACTGAAATAAATTTGGTGCTCTATTAGAGAAAATCCAACAATATCCTAAAATATTGTCCTAAGTTAAAATTTAGGACACTTTGAATAAATGAGTGATCCAACAATATCTCAATGGTGCCCTAAAACACTAGAACAATCATTACAAGTCTTATTAAAAGCAAGTTCAACAATGTCCTCGTAAATGTCCTATAAATATAATAAAATATGATGTCCTAATAATTTAGGACACTATGTGCATATATCAACTCCAACAAGGTGTCCTATTCTCATGTCCTATTATTAAAATAATAATAATATATTTAAATTACCTATACATTTGAATAATATATTTAAAAAGAAGTGCAAGAGGTAAAAGATAAAAAAGGGAAAAGAAATATTAAAAAATGGAGGAAAATAAATATTTTATTAATAACAATGTCTCAGTAAGGTCCTAAAAATAAGGCACTTGATGAATGTCCTAGTATTTTATGGCACCACTAGGACATTGTTGGAGCACTCATTTGTGCAAAATGCCTTATATTTTAATTTAGGACAACATGTTAGGATATTGTTGAACTTACTCTAATAGGGCACGAGTACACATGCATCATTTCATTTTTATCAATAAAATATCATCTTCTTTTTATACATCTTTTCCCTCTTTTCATCTTTTCAAATATAAATATAATTCAAATCTAGTATTATTCTAATAATATGGTATGAGAATATGGCACATTGTTGGAGTTGATTTATGTTTATAATATCCTAAATCATTAGAATATTATATTTTATTATATTTATAAGGCATCTTGTACAACATTGTTGGACTTGCTTTTAGTAAGACATGTGATGTTTGTCCTAGTGTTTTAGGATATCACTGAGACAATTTTGTTGGAACACCCATTTACTGAAAGTTCCTAAATTTTAACTTAGGATATTGTTGGATTTGCTCAAACTCACGCCTTCGCAGAGAGAAATTCTACAGTTCACAACAAAATTTTCAAAAAATTTCTTAAATATTGAATCGTCATTATATTACTGGATTTCATGTATCACTAAAAAAATGGACCCCATATATGCATGCACATAAATAGCACTAATGAAAACATGATATGTGTCACCTTCTTTGGTTTTTCAGATCAAGTACAATAAGCTATCACATTCTGACGCTAGAAATCAGCTGCCATAGCTGCTAAAATTAGAATTAAATGCTTCTGTATGCACCATTTCTAATGTATTGTGTCTTTCACAAAAAAGAGCCAACTGCTCCAAATATACTAACATCACATAAAGGCCTAATTTTGGCAAGACATTATCACCAGCAATAAAGGCCTTCCCCATTTTTGCTAGCAGTTTGAAATTATTCTTCGCTCTCATGATTAGTCTTATGGAGTATATCAACTCATATTAGTCTTCATTTTACAGCGGACGGTATACATTACTCAACCAATATGAGCAAACCACCCCAAAGTTTTTGCTCTAGCAGGTTTGTCACTTGTCAGTGAAAACGTACCCTGTGGACTCAACTTTCAAGGTAGGACTGCCATTCACAATGAAGTTGTGAATTCTAGTGATTAATCATTTACTTCACTGTTGTCTCTATATGAACCGAATCCTGAATTTCTAAATCTAGCTCACTGAGATTTTTTTTTGTAAGAGTTTGTGTGCGCGAGAAAAAAACAGATATTCACGGAAGGTTATGAATACGAGGAAAACTTATTGAAGAATTTTGTTGGTGCAAAAAAAAAATATTAATGAAAGTTCGTGGGTATGAGAAAAATCCTAAAAACGTTTATAAGTATAAGACGAAAAAGATATTCACAAGAGGTCATGGTGAGTACGAGAAATCTTTTATAAGAGTTTGTGAGATGTGAATAAAAATAGAGACATTGATCGGAGATTGTGGATATGAGAAGAATCTCGAAGAGTTTGTGGATTGATTTAAAAAAATAACAGCGAAAAATCGTGGGTATGAGAATTTTTTTTTTGTAAGATCGAGTTTGTAGGTTTGATGATAAATAAGGAAATCATGCAAATGATCTCGTAGTGGCAAACGATAAAAGTGAAGTGGCGGACAACACAGACTAGGACTGTTAATTGATCGGGACTATTCGGTATTTCAGTTTATATCCGGCTCAAAAATATGATAATTGTCTCATATTTGTTTTATAAATGATCCAAATTTGATGGAATAATTCAATTCGGATAAAATATGTCCGAATACCTGCTCAGATTATGTCTCATATTATTTTTCATAAAATGATCCTACCCGAATATGATCCTATTCGGTTCAAACCCGCATATGGATTATATTTTTAACCTATTATATTTATAAGTAAATAACCATTTTATAATTGATTAATATCTTTTATAAGTTTAAGTTTTTACAAAATATGATTTATCCATTATCATCATATATACTTAATACATTATAATTGGGTTAATTTTACGTGGAGACCGTCTTTTTGTTGAAAACGTCGGAGACTGTATATGTATTACTTGTAATAAAATATATTCTTCTGCAAAATATGTTCAACAAGCATCTCCAAGGTCTCCGATATCACAAAAAAATGCAGTCTCCATTATAACTTTTTCCCATTATATAACAAAAATATAGGACTTATCAAGATCATATTATTAAAAAATATGTCTGGTACAGCACAGTCGCATATTAGCACCCATCCTCAGTCATGCAAGTAATTCTTTTTCCACTTAAACGTGAATCATTCTTTTTGCCATTAAAATTTAGTTGTGTCAATATGATTTCATGTTAAAGCCATAAAACGCCATTATGATTTAATTCACGGCCGATATATATATTTATATATATATTCAAAATTTATACATCATTTTATTCAATTAAAAATGGTTACTGATTATAATTTTAGAGTCTAATTTTATATTTGACAAGGTTCTACACAACTTTTTTATAAGCTAAACAAATAAATCTCTTAGTTTGATGACAGATGATGATATGATCAAATGATATTAATTTGTTGAGATGTAACAATAATCTGGAGTCGATCCACACTACAACAAAATGCCATTTATGATGAATTAAATCTTAAAAAGAAGCATAAGCAAGCAGCTCCTTGTCAAGTACGAGATTTTTCATGTCTTCATCTTCCGAACCTACAATGGCGTTTATACCATCCTTGTTTGGAGTATCCATCATGACAAAGGCATTAACAAACGGCGCGTCCACGATAGTAGCTTTAACAGGGCTTCCCCGCCCGAAATCCATCTCATCATACAATGGAAAATTACAAATGCAGCTAATAGAATAAAGCTTGTGATAGTTCATTTTGGCATACATGTTCATCAATGGCAATACATCTTTTCCATCCAAAATCTTAACTCCTCTAAGTTGCATCTTCCCTTTTCGCATCCCGGTCACTAGGGGCTTAAATTGTGTCTCCGTCATCGTAGTTGGAGTGTGATTAAATGTAAAGAGATTGCCGACACTTGTTTGAGGCAGAGGTGGATCAATCAGATGCCGCATGTTTACTGGCTGGAACAAAACAGAGTTCGGACAGACCCCTGAATTTGTTGTAGCTGCGGCAGCTACTGAACATCTGTACAGGAGTGCAGTCACGAGTTCATTCCGTGTGTACTTTTGATCATCCATTATACCATGTTGTTTGTCTTGCATTACCTGATAGGCCTTCAATTCCGCTATCTTTGTGTTGGGAAACAATATCTCCCTAGTGGTCCAGTGCTTTTTGGGAGCTGAAAATTGGATTGCAAATGAATTATCATCGTACAATGACTCGGGTAGCAGCTCTTGCACAAAACAGGGATCAAGATGTACTAATTTTTCTTGATCATTAGAGTTGCGTAACAAACTTGCCCAGTAGCTTACAAATGATAATAATGTGACAGCATCAGAAATACGGTGTGACAGGCTCACTGCTAAAGCTATTCCTCCGCAAGAAAAATGGTTGAGTTGTACGACCATTAAACGAGAACACAATACATCTTGCCATATTGAGCCAGGTGGAAAGAGATGACCAAAGCCTTCTTCTTCATCCCTGACTGGAGCTTTTTCCAGAATCTCGGATACAGTGCATCTGTGCATGCCATCCGGGCTTCAATGAAATGAACTCCTTCGTCGTTTCAGTCAACGTAGGATCCTGAAGAACTTAGCCTTCCGGCAAATGGGTAGTACTTAGAAAGTGTCTTGGATAAAGAGTTCTTTAGTAGATCTGATATTGTGGTATTACTAGTTATGAGTACTTAGAAACTCATACAAAGTGCTCAAATAGTCCCCACATTAATTATTTCTTCAACTAGTATAATAGAAAAGGTAATACATATATATACATCTCATGTAACATTTGTTTTTTTATTTATTTTGAGAATATGTCAAGAGGTGATAAAAATTGACAAACTTTCTTGGCACCTTCCTAGCATCCTTGAAGCTTCAATATGGTGATAATCAATAACGCCAGACTTAGCACCCTCTTGGCACTCTCATCGGAGATCCTTAAAGTTAGTTGTCCCAAATTTTTTGAGACAACTTTTTCGATTGATTATGCGACTATTTTTAATTGGGTTAGTAACGTGCATACATGACATGAGAGTTTAAATAGAATTTATTCGATCAAAATTTGTCATGTAAACATTTTAAAAAAAGTTTTGAGGAGAGTCACTAGCTAGCATTTTCTAGTGTATATATATAGATATGTATATGCTCATCAATATATTCTACGAGTATTAAAATGTAGGGGTTTTTTGAAAAATATATAAGGGTAAATTTTTTTTTAAATAAATACTGATTTTTTTAAAAATATTTTGCAAAAATACGATTTTTTTAAAAAAGATTGCAAAAAATCGATTTTTCAAATAACATTGCAAAAATACGGTTTTGTAACTTTGTAATCATATTTGTAACTAGAATCAACCGAAATAAATCACAAATGTAATTTTAAAATTTAGTCAAAATAATTATTTTTTGGTTGCATAATACGTTAATTAACAAGTTGCACGATTAAAATTAAAATGCCACCGTAAATTGTTAGGAATTAGAGTTAACAAAAATTTACAAGGGGTGAATGTATAACTTCAAATTCTTCCTGGACTTTTTAAATTTGATAAACTGTGTGTTAAGTAAGTAGCTTTAGTAATTTAAGTGTTTACCAAAACATAAAGCAGAAAATAAAGTAAACACATAAATTAACTTTCAATCTAATTTGTATTAGAATTGAACTTTTCTACATTCTGAAATTCAAAGAGAATTTCAGCTTCTTGTTCTTGGAAGATATAAGGTATGAATATACTTGATAATATTCAAAGATACTAATTAATGAGATAGTGCAAAGACTATATAGACAACGTGTCTTTTGGCACATACTCTCACTAGTCAGTTAAGCTAAAACTAGAAATAGACAAGAAATACTTTACATTTAACTACTATCTATTTCTAGCTAACACCTTCTATTGACAGTCTGTAACATTCTGCCTTATCTCTTCTGTCATTATCTTGTTTATCTTCCAAGCTTCATTGTAGACTTGTCTCTATCTTTACAGGTTTGACTGATCCTGTGATGACAAAGTTGTACATTATTTGTCTTGATTTTCTGCAATTTTCCTTGAAACTAGCTTTTTAAAACATTCGAGTACTCTGTTGATTTTGTTTCGAGAAGTCATGGTGATTGACTTCTCGATTAAGTACATGTTGTGACTTCTCGATTAGTTCTTGAATGACTTACTTCTCAAATGTCTAGACTTCTCGATTGCATACTTCATTTGATGACTTCTCAATTAGACTAGACTTCTCGAATGGATACTTGACACTGAAACTTCTCGATTGGTTCAGCCCTATAAGTTCTCGAATGCTCCTTTGACTAACTTCTCGAATTGTTTTTCTGGACTTCTCGAATGTGTAACATTTTCACACTACTCGATTGACTTCAATTCCTTGACTTCTCAAATGAGTACTTCTCGATCGAATACTGAGTCAATGAGTGTTTTGAGACTTCTCGACCAGTTACATATTTCTGACTTCTCGAACGTAGTGACTTCTCGATCAGTTATTTGCCTTAGTTGAATTCTCAGACTGCATTCCTTATTCTTCAACAAGTCTTCTTTGTCTAGTTTCATGATTCACTTGAATCTTCTAACATACTTTATTTTTTGACTTTAATTACAATTTGGAATTACAATTTGATCATACTTCTAACTATAATAATACATTGAAGTGTCTAAGTCACTAACCTAATACAGAAATTCTAAATATGTTACAACAAGATAAATAATTACAAAAAATAATTTTGATTTGGTCCAACATAAATGTAACCAAAAGCAATTTCAATTATTTTTTAAAAAAATAGAAAAATAAGTTACATCTGGTTGCTTTTGTTTGCAAACCGTATTTTTGTAAAAAATTTGAGAAAATCATAAAATTGTAAAAAAAACCCCTTAAAATATAGTATTTTTGATAATTTCTCTTTAAAATGTATTATATGATCCAATTCAACTTATCTCCTCAAAACCTTAAAATGAAAGAGCGGATTATGGTAGGATGATTATTATATATATTTTAGAATCTGCTAACACCATTTTTATTTTTAATTTTTTTTATAATATTGTTATTTATTCAATTTTTGATGAATCGTGTGGCGAGATAAATTATCTAACATTTCAATTGTAGTATAATATAAATATGGGTTATTAACACTTTAATGCTTTAAACTTAATCGAATGTACACATAAATTCTCAAGTAAAAAAAATGTTTTTCATACCTTTTAAGTATGTTTTTTATACACTATGATCTTAATTTCGTTTAAATAAAATAAATTTTATATTTCGATACATTTCATCATGTACAAGTTCAACAACTTTTCTAAACGAAGTCCTAAATCCAAAAAATGGGAATGTGTTACAAAATGTCATTCCAACGGGAATATTGTAGACATCCCCTATTTCATTTTAATAAATAAAAAATTCATTTATTTCTTTTTTTCCCATCTTTTCTCTTTCTTTCTCTTCCCTTCTTTTTCAAAAGTAGTTAGATTCAAATTTAATATTATTATTATATTATATTATTAATTTCACTAATCTTAACTTTCTCTTTTCCAATCATACCCTCAATTAAATTACTCATTCAAGCTTATTAAGGTTATTTAAGTAATTTTCTAATTCACCCCTTATCTTAATTGTAGTGCACAATATAATTGATTAATTATATGGGTCTCTTCACTCCACTATGTAATGTGATTTCAAAATTAAAATTTTAAAAATATTTAATATGTATAAATATAATATACATATCAAATCTATTCTTTTTAAATTGTTCTTCTTAATCTCATTAAAAAAAATCAAAATTAATCATTTTTCCAATGCATTTCACATTTTTTATATAATTAAAATGATACAAATATATGTATAAAAAGTGAAAAACTAATTAAGATATCTCAAAGAGTATAAAAAGTGAAATGTATGTACAAATTTTTTAAAATACATGTGGAAATTTTATACATATATGGGATAAAAATTTATATATAATCTGAGTAAAAGAGCTAACGCTCCCGAAATAATTTATATGCGGTAGTTTTACACGTATAAGAAATTAACATATATATTTCAAATTAAGAACAATAAGATAACAAATATGTGGATGTGTTTTTTTAGAATTAATAAATCTATATTGTTTTGATTTTAAAAAATATGACATTTGAGCGAAATATATTATAGTCATATTAAAATGAAATATTTTTTTTAAAAATAAGAATAATATTATAGTTCACAATTTCAATATATATATATATAAACGAATAATATATCAAATTTTAACAATAATAAAATATATTCAAAAATGTTAACAAACACGATTGAATAATTCAAGTGGTAAATGACTTATCCTCTATTGTCGTAGGTGCCTCAAAATTTTTAATATTTATGCTCGAGTTATACATATACACCAGACAAAAACAATTATAAATAACATGTGGTAACATATGAAACAAATAAACTTTAGATTTTAGCTAATAAAACATACACACACATATTATTCAACCGTATAGTTTAATCATTTTTGTAAATAACTTTTTCGTATATTCAACCGTATTGTTGAAAATATTACGTAAAATAAGCAAGTATACGAAAGTTTGTAAAATTTTGTAAAATATCTCCAAAAATATAAATATTATGTTCACCAAAAGAGAATAATGGATATCATATTAATCTTACACAATTATATCAAGTTCAACGACATTTTTATCATGCATTTCATATTTAAAATAGACTCTAATAGACATAAGTCTCTAATGTATTCAAGAATCTCCCTCGTTTCTTAAATCCACCCTCATCACTGTAGTCGTCTGTTCACTTACCATTGTATGCTCTTTTACTCGATCCTAAAAATCAAGAATAAAAAAATATATTTATAAAACTTGTATTATATGTGGAGATTTCTAAAACTAATGGTAATATACGAAACCAAAGAAGAAGGAAGAGAAAGATCCACGGGAATAACTAATTTTAATATTTATTTTATAAAAATTTGATCTTGATTCTAATTTATAGAGTTAACCTGATATAATTATGTAAAGTTAATCTGATATCCATTATTCTGTTATAAAAATTCTAAATATATGCGGGAGTTTCCACATAAGGAATACAATTTATATATGATAGGAATAAAAGTGTTAGCACACCCTGTGTAATTTATATAAGGGAGTGTTACATGGGATAGAAATTAACAAATATATTTTCAAATTAAGATTAAACAGTAAATATTTGTAGCTAATAAAACATACACACACATATTGCAAAAATATAATCATAAGTATATATATATATATATAAAAAGAAACAATACAAGCACCTTAAAATCATTTTTTAAATAACATTTTTCGTATATTCAACCGTATAGTTGAAAATATTACGTAAAATAGCAATTATACGAAATTTTGTAAAATTTTGAAAAATATCTCCAAAAATATAAATATTATGTTTACAAAAATTCTAAATATATGGGGGAGTTTACACATAAGGAATACAATTTATATATATTATGAATAAAAGTTTTAGCACACCCTATATAATTTATATGTGAGAGTGTTACACGGGATAGAAATTAACATATATATTTTCAAATTAAGAATAAAACATTAAATATTTGTATATATTGTTTTAGAATCAATAATTGAGAATCAATAAATCTATATTATTTTGATTTTTAAGAAATGTAACATTTGTGCGAAATATATTATAATCATACTCAAAAAAAATTATTTTAAAAATAAGAATAATATTATTGTTCACAATTTTAATAAATATATATAATGAATAATATATTAAATTTTAAAAATAATAAAATATATTCAAAAGTGTTAACGCTCACGATTTTTTAAATGTGCGGGAGTTTATATATAGGCGGGACAAAAAAAAAGTATACATTAATATGCGATAACATATAAAACAAATAAAATTTAAATTTTAGTTAATAAAAAATATGTATATAAAAATTTTAAAAAAATATAATAAGAAGTATATATGAATAAAGAGAAACAATCCAAACACCTTAAAATTATTTTTCAATATATATATGAATAAGATAAAAGGAGTTTATCATTTTCTAAACCGAGGATGACATCCCAAATCAATATATAAATTAGAGTTTTTTCATGGAGTGGGGAGTGTAGAGAGGCGAGAAGTTCGAATGAACAACTTGTGAGATACAGTCTTTTATATAGGTTTTGATTAATTTTGTCTTAATGCTAAGTANGTCTTAACGCTAAGTGTAAATTAAATTAGGGTTAGGAAATTACTAATTAATATAGTAATCCTCCCTTAGGTTATTCAAAGTGACAGTCAACGAGTAGAAAGTCAAACTTGGTCAAACTGTTCTATAAATAAAACAAAATGATTTTCTCTCGACATATAATTAGATAAGATTTATCAAAATAATGATAAAATCAAATCTAGTTTAAATATGTCATAATTTGAGGCAAAGACTGAAGATGAATAAATACAGTATTTTTGACACTGTTTTTACGAGACAGAAAAGTGTTATTAAATCAAAAGAGTGTATGTTTTAAAGATTTTCAAGGGATNAGTTTAAATATGTCATAATTTGAGGCAAAGACTGAAGATGAACAAATACAGTATTTTTGACACTATTTTTACGAGACAGAAAAGTGTTATTAAATCAAAAGAGTGTATGTTTTAAAGATTTTCAAGGGAATATATTTTGACTATATTTTCTAAATATATTTGTTCAAATTATCTTCAACAAAGTCTTGCCTAAAGGTAAAATGCAATTTTTATCCCGAAAGTTCATAACTGTCTTATTTATTCAGATAAAATGCATTTTAATTCAAGCATAAATATTCCTTGGACTTCATAGTCATTATTAAATTAGGAATATTATGTTTGAATATATTTCAAGTCAAAACTTTAGTCCAAACGTCGACTAGTTCCGACAAATGGCTATCGAATATTGTTTCGGGCTGTAGGGACAACGAAACGATCTTTTTCTCGAAATAATAGCTACACATGTCCAATTGACTTGAAAATTGGGGAATGTCACTAAAATATTTAAAAAGAATTTTAGGATTTTTTTCATGATTTTTGGGTGACTTTTATTTTTGGCCTGTACTTTCGATACGTAATTGATTGTTCGGTTAATTAAAAGTCAATGAAGGTCAACTCCAAATTGAGTAGGATTTTGACCATGACCTACTTGGAATATTTCCAGATGGTTTCCAAATTTTCATAATTTTTGGATTATGTTTTGAAAAACGTCATATTCGTCATTGTATCGTTCAGTTTCGCATTTATTAGCTTTATTAATTAACTGAATGTTGTTTGCACGTTTTTCCATGCATCCTAGTGGCTTAGTACTGCTGAGGGAACACAAATTTGAATTTTTGTACCATACCTTATCCCTTTGTACTTTATGTCTCCCCATCCCCCACCAAAAACCCTAATCTCTTTCTTTAAATACACCCCCACACTTCTCCTCAAGCCATTTGAGCCAAGTAAATGCTGCAACTTTCTCTCCAAAGAAGCTCTCAAGTCCAGAAAATTTTCATCTCTTAGAGTTCTTGAGTTATAAGCTTAGTTCTTCCATAGATCTAACTCCTACCAAGCTTATAAACACATTTACATGCTCATATAACACACACACCACACAAGTATCTTTTGGCTACCCACTTACCATATTTTAGCAGCCCCTAGACTTGTTTTGTTGCCCCCAAAGTTGTACCAAAAGTTGTTATTCCGGCCATTTTCCGGCGACTTTTTCCGGCGACCCTTTTTGTGTGTTTTGGCTTCAAAACTAGCTTTTTCTCTTGATTTCTTCTTAGATCTCAAGGGTTACAAGTTGGTTCTACATAATATATATATATAATCAGTAGGTACATGTTTAGTAGTGTATACACCTTGCTTGCTTGATTTTTAAGTGTATACACGAACTCTTGTTCCCGATCCTAACTCGTATCCCTTGATTTCGCAAGAAATATTGTTGTCTCTCACTATAGAGCACAAGGGTCATAAGTTAGTTCCTAATTGTCTATTTTATATATATATATATTCGGCCAAACTTATATATACACTAGCTTGCTTGTTTGACCTCTTGCAAGTATATATATTGTTAGCCTTGTTCCTCTTAATTATATATACACGAGCTTTTATCTTAACTTCTTATTCTCGTATATATAAAGAGTGAACTAAACCAAGAGAGTTATTAACTTATCTCTCTCCTTAGTTGGTTGTTAATATCCTTGATTTATTTTGGGATTAGAAACAACAACTAGTTACTTAAATTCCGAGTCAAGGCTAGACTTGTATAAGTCGATATATACGACAAAAACAAGAGGCTTACTTGTTGAATTTTTGTATCTAAACCAAGCTTATATCAAGAGTGGAAACCGATTTGTATAAATCTCATTTATAGATATAAACAAAAGGTTACTCTAATATTTGCAAGGTAACTCACTTTAATTCCAAGTTGAGTATTGTGTATAAGTCGAGGTACGACATAAACATAAATACATCTTGTTGAGTTATAAAGTGAAAGAAACCAACACACATTCCGAGTGTTACTATTTCGTATAAATCTCATATATTATTTAGAGATATAAACGAAGTAAACTCGTTGAATATTTGTAGGTTTACTCTTTAACTTCGAACACCGAGTTAAGGGCTTTTCGTATAAGTCGAGGTACGACATAAACGAGCCTAACTTGTTGAGTTCTTGAAGTTAGCCCACGATAGACTCCGAGTTAAATAATATTTCGTATAAGTCGAGGTACGACATAAACGAAACGTACTCGTTGAATCTTAGTGGTTTATTTCGAGTTTGTTTTAAAGGCCATTTTTAATTGTTGTTTTAGGCCTTATAAACAACTTGATTTTGAAACGAGCTTGACATAAGTCAAGTCAATATATTCGGCCTTTAGTTTAGATCATATACCCTTGGCCTTATATATCGGACAATTATAAGCAGAAAAGGAAAAAGATTTATTTTAAGTAATTGCATTGCATCATACGCTTTACATATCGCAATTTACTTTAGCATACGCATTTAATTTCGTGCATTCATACGCTTTACTTTCCGCACCTTACTTTAGCATACGCACTTAATTTATTGCATACACGTTAGCACACAACGTGTGGTTCGTCCTTTTGACTAAGTGACTTACCCTTTCGAGTGGTTCGTCCTTTCTCACTAAGTGACTTACCCCGACTCACATTTATATATATTGTTGCTTCGGCTATCTTATATATATTTGTTTGTCTCTTTGGTCTAGTACTGTAATATACTAGTCCACCACCTTTTCTTTATTAAACAGGGATTTAAAGTCGTAGTACTTGTTGTCTACACTTTGTTGTGAGGTGAAAGTGAAGTGAGGTGATCCTTGTTCTAAGACCCAAGTCCTAGACACGCCGACGGGGAGTTGGGTGTCTTTGCACCGTGAGGAAAAGGAAAGACCCAAGACCTAAGACCCAGATCCAAGACCTACATTGTAGTATAGGAACATAGTCTACGCAGGGATTTCTACGTATCTTTGAGGAGGTAAAGGGAAAGTTACATTCCAAGATAAGGTCGTAAGGGATACTACGTGACTGTGAAGAGGTAACGGGGAGTTACGCTCTAAGACCAGTTCGTAGGGGTACTACTTGCCTGTGAAGAGGTAACGGGGAGTTACGCTCTAAGACCAGCTTGTAGGGGTTCTACTTTGATTGTGAGGAGGTAACGGGGAGTTACGCTCCAAGATAAATCAAGTAGGTTTTGCTTTGTATTTTGAGGGGTTAACGGGTAGTTAAGGTCCAAGATAAATACTAAGTGTTGTAAAAGGCTTCTCCGCCACTATAAGGAGTACATCTTTTTATAGTGCAAAATCTCGAGTTCAGGGAGGGACTCGGGGACTGGACTAGGGGTGAGCGGATCCGTTAGGGGATTGCGCCATCGCAAACCAGGATAAAAATTCCGTTGTGTACTCTATTTCTTTTCTCTGCTTTTATTTTCCGCATTTATATTACTAGTTGACTGGTAATATTTTAAAAAGAGAGAAGAAAATTTTAAAACGCCAAGCTCAATTTTTAAAACGGTATTAAGCTATTCAACCCCCTTCTAGCTTATACCCCCATTTCGTGCCTAACACAACTAAATATTTGTAAGCCAAATATAAAATTGAACATTGACATTATCATATTAACGGAAAATGTCACCTATATAATATTTATGGTATATATTAATAAAATTTTAAATTATTATAGAAAATAACTGTATAAGTAATTTTAATTAGCATTAACTTTTTATAAATATATAGCATATTAATATAAGTAAAATTAATAATTTTTATATTAAATAGTAAAAATACATATAATATAAAAAAATTAATGTCCAGCGTAGAGAGCAAAAAATCCTAATAATAATAATAATAATAGGTAATGAATATATGAAAGATTGTTGGAGTTAACATACAAAATAGATTATCAAAATCATAGAACTCATTGTTTTTATAATATTTATAAGAAAAGAAATGTTAGGCACCCAAAAATTATTCCAAAAATTATTTAAATGCTGAACTGTCATGTGTATAATTGATAACTTTAATAATAATAATATGATATCTCGCGTCACGAATCAAAACATGTCACATATCATCTTATGTTATTTGGGAAAAATTTTGAAATTATATTTGGGCTACATAGTATTACTCTTATAAAAAAACCAAAAAACCAATTAGAATACTTTTGGACTTGATTTAAGGACGTTATTTTTACTCTCATTTTAATGTTGCATATTCAACTGAAGCAATTAAATAAGTAAACAAGATTGATGCAATAAAGGGCAAATAAGATGATTAGGGAAATAAATAAATTTGAATAAAGTCAGAAAAAAAGTTCAAGGTTTATGGGTACGACATATTAGATATATACCTATAACTTAGTATATATAATTGTATTTTAATAGTCCTTAAAAATGGTTATCATTTTTAATATATTTCAAGGATAACCATATTGAAATTTGAAGTAGAGAAGGTAATGAGCCTGTTTGGATTATCTTGAAAAAAAAGTTACTTTTTCTATATATGTAATAAGTGATACATAAATTAGGAATACGTGATTGATATGTATAAAAATTATATTTAAGGAATACGTGAGTACATTTTTTTGTTCGAAAGTTTATACGTACGTTTGATCAAAACATTTGACCAAACTTGAAAAGTTAAAGTGTTAACAACTTTATAAATATACAATGGATTATTTACACTTTTGACCATCAAAGTTGACACGAAAATATACACTAACCACGTTTGTTTAAAAGTATCCGGTCCAGCCACCCTAGTATGGGCTTGTTACTTGCTAGGTCTGCTTACAATCACAATTCAATTACCCCAACTCATAAACTCTTATCTCTCTCTATCTCGCTCATCATCTCTCTCATTCTCCCTGTCCCTCTGTCTTCTCTCTCTCGCTCATTCATCTCTCTCGTTCTCCCTTTCCACAGTTCAAAAAAGAAACTACCTGCTTTGGGATATGGTATGAGAGTTTCGTTTATTTATTTACATAATTTATTTGTAGCATAGTAATGTTGCGTGTCTTCTTGATTGACCCCGTATTGCTATTAACATTTGTGTTGTGATTAGTCAATTTCCGCATATTTGCTATTTACTATTAGCATAATTTATTTGTGTTATGTACTGCAATTTGCTATTAACATATTTTTCAAGCAAAGTAGAGCTGCCATTCTCTTATGTACATTTTCCTGGTGCAATTTATTAGGAAAATATTTCCTTGTTGGTTTTGTAGTGCGTTGAATGAGGGGCATTCACAGTTTTAGACAGTTGTAGACAATGATTGTTAGACATGAGTGCAATGCTGATCACTTGTCACTGAAATCTTTGTTGGTTTTATGTTTATGAAATTTAAGTCATTATAGAATTGAGACTGTATGTTAGGCTATGGTGTGCAAATTTAAGGCCATTAAATTGAATTGGAATATACATGTTTGTTGTGGAATAGGTTGTTCTTGACCATCTGCAGAGCAACTTATTGGAGAAAAGCTTAAGCCAAAAATTTTGATGCATAACCATTGAAAAGCCCAGCATTTGCATAACCTCTAAGTCAATTTCCATATATTATGTTTAAGTTATAAATCCTATATTTGTTTTCTTTACGGTTGATATATATAAATTTTTGATGTATGTACTTTAATTTTTACAAGTAGTTGAAGCAGCAATTGAGCATGGGATCGAAAGTAAAGCACTCGCTGAAAAGCCAGGTATTATGATTGCTAGTTATTGTTTTATTTGATTCCATGTTTCCTTGTATCGTGAAAATTAAAATTCCATGTTTCCTTGTAAGGTGAATGAGTCTATGTTATTTATCATGCATGTGTCTAGTGTTCAATCTTGACTGAAAAGTAAGAAGGCTTGTAAACCAACATAGACTTTGTGAATTTGCAATGCACCAATGTCTCGTGTGTAAACCAATGTACAGGCCTGTAAACCAATGTACTACATAGAAACTGCAGTAAAGATCATATTTTTCTTGCATGTACAAGTTGTCTGATCAGGGGAAGGCGACAGATCGACTCAGTATGTTCATAGCTTATCGTGCTGCCTCTAAGAGGGAATCAACTAAGCAAATGATTGTATATTCTCTTGTTAAATTAAATTACATAAAAGATAGATATATGTTTGATGGAATTTATAGTTCATGCTTGGCAATTCAGTTGACGAAATTAAATATATTTATACAGGGAAAGCTTGATATGCCAGAAGAACTTCAAGAAGATCTAGAAGCAAGTGAAAAAATGTTTGTTGATATTTTTGGCGAAGATAAACATGGTCGGATGCGGTGTATGGGACGTAGTATTACACCAACAATGATTTGTGGTCGAAGAAGTGGTGCTACTGGTAGCAAAAATATTGTAAATGTTCGTGCAGAATTTGAAGAAAAGATGGAATTACAAAAACAAGAAATGGAAGCACGTCTGCAAGCTGAGCGTGATGCATATAAAATTGAAATGAATGCACGCATCCAGGCTGAGCAAATAAGTTAGAAACGGAAGCTTTAAATAAGTTAAAAATGGAAGCTTTTAAGAAAGAGATTTTATCCTAACTTCAATCTCATTTCCAATAAGGTTAGTGAATTTTTTTAGTTAATGACTTCATGCATGCTGAGTATTAATTGTAATGAGTAGATGATCATGTATACTTATTTCTATCTTTGCAGATCATATGCTTCAGGGGAGGGGCTCAAAGCAGTCACATTATTTACTAGAAAGTGTGACTGGTCTATATACGTAATCATACATTTATGCTCCCTTTGGGATTGCTGTTGAAAACTGCTGTACTGTGAAAAAAAGTGGATTGATGTAAAAAGTGTTCTTAGAAAAATAAGATGACTATTTGGTAATTTTTTTTAATTTGGACATATTTTGAGATATAATGTATAAAAATAATATTTTTTGGGAGGTTTGATAATAAATTTTGTAGCTACTTCGTGCAAAAGCTTTTTTCAAAAACACACGGGGACATATTTTCTTTAACCGCAACTTTTAGGCAAAAAAAACGTTTTTCCAGACATCAGCTTTTGAAATTTACCCCACACATTCTGACAGCCGCTGTCTGCAATAAATTTAGGCTCCGTTTGGGAGTGCTGTTGAAAACTGCTATGCTGTGAGAAAAAATGCTGGTGGAATAAGTGTTGTCAGGAAAATCAGATAACTATTTGGTAATTTTTTTATTTATGTCTATTTTGAGATATAATATATAAAAATAATGTTTTTGGGAAGGTTTGATGGCGAAACTAATAGCTACTTCCTGCAAAATCTTAAAACAGTTTTTTCCAAAAGCACGGAGCATGTTTTTACTAGCAGCATGTTTTAGACTAAAAACGTTTTTCCAGACAGCAGCTTTTAGAATTTATCAAATGCCTTTGTAACAGTTTTTCAGCAAAAAGCTACTGTGGTTGTCTGCAACAGTAATAACAAACGGAACCTTAATTGTTTGCAGTAAACTAGGAATGACATTTAAATATTTGTTGGATAATTTTGGTATACTTGGTTGCATTAAATTTCTTTTGGATGTTTTTTAAAGTTTAAGATCATCTATTTAAGTAATATATTATATTATTAAAGTGGTTTTATTATTTAATTTTAGTGTTTCAATTGAAAGTCAAGAATAAAATTATATATATATAAGCAATAAAAATAAAATTCATATTTTTTACGTCAGAATTATAAGAAACTGCTGTATATAAATATTATCAACGATGGCATAAAACCGAGGCAAACTGTATATTCATTTTGGAACAAACCGACGTATATACAGCGGTAAAAACCCGCCACTAAAGCGTTGTATATAACTTTATACAGCGGATTAAAATCTTTATACAACACTTTTTTACCGCCGTAAAAAATCTCATTTCTGGTAGTGCGTGCAATATTGGGCCTGTTTGGCAAACTGCTACTTATGAAAATAAGGGCTTATTTCCGGAAAAAAGTAGGGATGTATGTACTTTTCAGAAATAAGCCCTTATTTCCAGAAAAAAGTAAGTTCATATTTGGTTTTAAAATTCTAAAACAAATATTTATCTTTAAAAAAAATATGAAAATATGTAAAATAAAATAAAAAATAAGCTACTTATTTTAAGTTTATGGAACCCCAAACACCCACATTATGTGTAATAACAACACATGGCAGCTGGTTGAATTTTTTTTTGGTCGGGAGCAGCTGGTTGAGTTTGTGTTCACAATAATTTATCTGCGTTTTTTCATGGATAACAAAAAGTTCTAAATTTTTTAAAATAAGTGTGAATAAATAATGTAAATTCATGAAAAAAATTTAGTGTTAATACTATTCATAGTAAAAAAATGTCGATAAATGATTGTAACAATTACTTGTCAGGACCCTGACCCATAACAAATATGTATGTGTTTGTGTGTGCGTGTGTTTATGTAAAATAAAGTTCAATGTAAATCGTTTTTAGATGGAGACTGGGAAATCAAATATCAGTCACCAGAATTTTATTCACCGTTTTATCTCTCTTTTATAAGGGCACATGTAAATATAATACAAACATAAATATAAAATCATATAAACAGTCCTAAATATTTTTTATAAAAAAATATTTTTGAGATGGCACATGTGAATATAATACAAACATAATTATAAAATAATATAAACGGTCCTAAATATTTTTTATACGAGTCTTTTTGGTGTGTATTCATGAACATATTCTAATATTTTTTTTTTGATTAATTGGCTAATTTTAATTGATAAAAAAATTTGTGCATATAGAAGGCCATTATTATTAATAAAAATGAAACCAATAAAAATTTACCAAACAATTATAAAATAGTTTTTAGTGCAGGCCCATGATGAACCCACACCGAAAAACCCGTTTTTATATAAAGGAAAATGTTTTTGAGATCGTCCTCATGAAGTTACAAATATATAAACATTAATGATAGTGTAATAAATTTAATGTTCATTTCTAAATTTATAGTTATATCCTCATATATTTATACCGGAATTTGATTCAAACTAAAGAAAGGTATCCTTAACAACATTAACCCCTTTTATATAAGAGGATTTTATATGCAAATATGAGAAAGTTATTTTTGTAAAATTAAGATTCATTTAAAAATTTATTAATATACTAAGATTTTGTACTGAAATCATAGAAAATTACCTAAAATATATCTTATATTCCTTTTTCTCTTTATATAAATACATTTATTGATACACATATAATACTACATATTAGTTTAAATCAAAAATTAATTTTTTAAATGTTATCAAAAAGTCTAATTAATCATGGTGATGCGTGCAAGTGATGATTGTACTATAATTTGAACAATACTTGTATTGCATTTTTGCACTATTTTGTTAATAATAATAAATAATGTTGAATACTGATATAAAGATGGTAGAAAAATATCATATTATATACATTATTGCATTAATAAGTATAATAAAACTTATATAATAAGTATGATAAATTATGATAGTTAAATTTGTAATGGTTTTATATAGCGAGTCATATTTGATGCTATGCTTAGGTTTGAATATCTACATATTGTTTGATATGTAATTTATAATAATTGGTTTGATTAATAGTATAGGAACACAATTGACCGACTGTATTATTAATAATATAAGTTGGGACGCAAATTTTTCGTGCAATATAATTTCGTGTGTTCTTTATGTTAGTCATCGTCTCCTAATTTTGTTTCCGTTTTATTTCCTAACTGTTTGATACCTCACAGTCTAAAAATTTTTTGAAGTATTTTTGACCTATTCTTTATATGATTTCACTCGATAANAACCGTTTGATACCTCACAGTCTAAATTTTTTTTGAAGTATTTTTGACCTGTTCTTTATATGATTTCACTCGATATAAAAAAAAGTACATTTAATTTGGTTTACACTTGCAGTGACCAAAGGAATTGTTAGAGAAAGACAGCTGCTCAATTGAATGAATGGCAAGCTTGTCACAAGATGTACTATATATCCATCAGCTAGTGGACCACATTTAGTTGAGACTTTAAGGCACAATTCAATATCATTCGAGAAAATGCCCTATATGTCACAATTTGAGTTGGAAATGTCCTAAATGACACAACTTGTAATAATAGCCCTAAATAGCACTCCAAAACGCTACATAGTGTGGCGTGCCCAAAAAAAGGTGAAAACGCTGTTTCGTGTAGCGTTTTGCACTTTTTTTTAATTTTTTTCGAGAAAAAGCGCTATTTCGTGTAGCGTTTTGTATTTTTTTAAAATTTTTTTGGGGGGAAACGCTACTTTATCTTGGGTTTTGGGCTAAAAAACGCAACTTAAAGTAGCGTTTTTGGCGAGATTTTTTTTTTTTCAAAACTCTACACGATGTAGCGTTTTGGAGTGTTATTTAGGGCCATTTTTTCGGGGTGTGCCATTTAGGGCATTTTCTCCCCAAATTGTGACATATAGGGCCAACACCCATATGATTCTAAAAGTTAACATGGACATGCAGAGCTTGCAATTTTTTACTTTGTGAAGCCTGCCTGCCAGCTGCATGGTTGGTTTCTTGCTGCATCTATGGCCTCTACCTACTTAAGGTGAGATCTGGTTGAACTTGAATTAAGCTTATGTTATTATAGCAGGGTGAGGTACAATTTTGTTAGCTCAATGAATACAATTTGCCAGCCTTCATGTTTAGAAGATTGTTATCTAATGTAACAATTAGAATCCAGTTTTATTATCTTTAGCCCTGGCCATTTCGAATAGTTTGTGTTTTCCTACAAACATAGTGAACATGTTATAAATACAGTGAATTGGTACTATATGTCATTAAAACTTTGAAAACGATTACATAAGGTCCTAAATGCACAAATCTCAATCTCAAGCACAGGATGTAAGGTCTCTGTATAGGAAAATGTGCGGAACTTGTGAGCGATGAACTATGCCAACTATTAACACTCTAATCTTAATATTAACAAAACGCGAGCTGAGAAGGGAAGAAAGAATACCTTTGAAAAAGAAGGTCTCATGACTGCGGNTATAAGATAAGCTGATAAAAAATTACTATCATTTGTGCAAAGATTTCCCAACTTTTATCCAAGGCAAAAGGTTTGGTAATTCATTGGGAAATTTAGTAAAACGTGAAGTCACGCGGCTCAACCCAACTAGTAAAACAAGGAGTCTTCATTTATATGCACACATCTAGCTAAAGTTTGGAATCTCTGTAATAGCTAGTGCGACAATTCCCATATTACACTTCTTTCGACCGTTGGCACAAAATAGAACACGATGCCCTAACACGTATTGGTTCTCGATCAAGGAGACTTGTACATAGTGTTTCTAACACCATCCACCAGAACAAAAGATCAAGCCCCCAAGGAGTCAGCAACAAAACTACGCACATACAAATACCTGCACCTAAACGTTTTCAGTACCCCATTGCAATTTAAGGAATCATGTTTTTAACGTAGGAAAGTAATAACTAACAATAGCAGGTTTCTGCTTACAATTTGTTGAGTTGATCAGCAAGATTATACAACAAGTCAATTACTCAAAGGAAAAGTACATCATACTAAGATTTTAATGACAAACAACAGACACTTTTGAATCACTGCTAATTTTCAGTTAGCAAGATCAGCGCGCACATTACTTACTATAGATTTCAGTCCAGATCAATGCTACACCAGATTTTCAGTGAGGGTTATAGCTTGAGTTCTTCTTGCCAACCGGTGCATTTTCACAAGGGTACCCTATGAGAACAACTGAACAAGTATTGGTTCGTTTTGTACTAGCAGTAGCAGTTATAACGAAAGATTCTGGCCTGACAAGCCATTGTTCTATTCATCCATCACTTTTTTATCACTTATCACTTATAATATTAACACTTGTTATTTTTTTTAATGCAGGGACCACGTCACTTATCCGTGCTTGAAACACCAATTTTTAATTTTTTTGTTCTCCGTCGAAAAAAACGTGAAGTGATGATTATAAACAAGCATTTGTTTTAGAACGGCGGTCATTACACATCTCAATTTCAATCACTATGAACTCTTCCATTCATTTAAAATTACAAATCACTCGTAAATATTATAATATTTTTATTTTTTATTTATATTAAATTTTATTAAAATTTTAAAATATTTTATAATTCTAACGAACAAAAAATATATAATATTTTTAACCTTCAATCTCATAACTTTCACGTGTTTTAGCTGTAATGGGTTCTGTATAAACAAGAGTCTGTAGATGGCTGTCCATGATTATAGTAAATTTTAACACTTCTTGATAAACGAGGATTTAGGAATCTTAAATATCCATTGATCTCGTAATGAAACCCCTCTCTCTATATATCAATACCCTTCTGTATATGCTCTCAAATGCTTCATTTAGGTAAATATCTCATTAATCTATGCTCATTGCTTGATGGGTCTCATTTTGATTGAATAGTTACAATAATTTTATATGGGGGTTCTTGAAATTCTTAAAGTTTGAAGCTTTATTTGTTTTCAGGGGTCTTTGAATTGTTATGTTTAGAGATTTTTGAAAGCCTGTGTTTACACGTGTCTGAAAGATTTTTGACAGCATTGCTCTTTTGTTTATTGGTTATTGAACCTGTGCATGTTCTTTAGAGTTTCATTGTCATTGTTATGTGATTAAATTGATACAAGATTGAACAAGTATGGCCCGAAGAGGGAGTCTTGATGGTGAAGGAGAAGGGGAGGAAAGTGATAAGGAGCAATGTTATAGTTCACCTTTCGAGAGGCCTAGTTATAATGAAACGCCTTGTCATAGAACACGTTATCCGGGTGCAGTTAGATTGAGAGCATATATGTTTGATGGATTAGGGAATTATTGTAACAAGGATTGGGATCTTCAAGAGGGTAGTGGACAACAGTTTTCTTGGTACCATGTAGAGCTTCCTAGAGGGAACCAAAAATTGTCGCAATCTGCGCAATATCTTATTGATGCTCTTTGTCCGCCGTTGAAACTTCAAGATATTCTTTCACTTCTTAGTAATGGACCCTTTTGTGGTTATGTAGATGGTTCTCTTGTTTTTAGGGTCAATTCACCTGGACCTGCATCTAGCAAATTTACTTTCAGAATTGCTGCTAGGGTTACTGAGAGTTCAGTGATAACTGTATCTTTGGGTCGAATTCCTAGATTGGGTTTCTCGCCAGTTGGTCAGTCGCTTCTTTTGGATGTTCCTAGCGTGGAAAGTCCCACTTATATTAGGGGAGAGCATAAGGAAAGGAGTGGAACTGTGATTGCAGAACATGTCCTTGATTTTTTGTTGAGAATGAATCATTCAGAAGAGGCAGATAATGCTGTGCCAAAGTGTGTATCGAATCTTGTAGTTCACATTATTGACACGCATGTGGACCACCTCCAGGATGTTGTGACTACGCTTGAATTGGAGCTAGATTCAATAGAGTTTGAATTGGATAGAGGTAAGAATGAGCTATGACGTTTATTCTTTTCTGTTTTCTTAAATTTTTAACTTGATATAAAGCTTTTTAAATAATATTCTTACCCTTTTATATTGATTAATCTTAACTATTCGTGTGGACTTAAGCTTTGATTTATCATTTTCTCACACTATGTTCATTACTGATTTAACCACTTAGTCCTTTTTCCAATCTCTGCTTTTACGTTTGTGCACTTGCTAAAAATTTGCATCTTTGAATGTCTGAGGTCTTCCATCATAGTTCCACTGTTGCCTACTTGATTCTTGCTTTTAAAGATGTGATGATTGTACACTTGCACATAATTGAGTGCTTAGAATTCTAATAATGATGTATTATGATTGACAGTATAATTCATGTTTTACTTATACTAAACTTGCCCTCTATATAGAGGTAGGTGACTATTGGTAAAAAAAGGTATTGGAGACACAATCTTGTTCTCATACATGTTCATCGAATCAAATGCTCTTTTCTCAAGGCATATGTATAGGCATGCTTTTAGGTTCAAAATTACTAATCTTTCTAAAAATATAAATTTTCATGTATTCCAGGTGGTTTTGCTTTAAAGGAAAAATTACTAGAGGATAGAAGGTTTCCAAGGATGCATCTAGACTTGCAGCGCCTGCTGCAGGTAGTTTCTCATCCTAATTCTTCTAAAATCTTTAGTTTATCTAGAAATACCTTTTATCTAATTCGGAGAATCTCTGAATCTTCATTTATTCTAGAAACCTACTAGCTGTATAATAAAGGATATAAAAATTAAGTCTTATAATATGAAACATCTTATAAGATGTATTCCATGAGACAAAGATCCACTCAACATGGAAAAGATTGCCCAACGAATTACCCATCACCCAAGGTCCATAATAAATACTGTATTCTTTTGTCAAGCTATACAAGAATTTTGGTGACTGAGAAATGGGCCCTGTAATCAGTTTCTGACTCACATTTTCGATCACTTTTTGTAGTGATGTCAAACTATTTAATGAAGGTATACACACGTTTGTGAGGTCTCAACAAATTCTCATGAAATGCAGGTGATTGCGCATGGGGAACAAGTATTTCCACGAGTCAAGGAAAAATGTTCTTCAAAAGATTGGTTTGCCAGTGAAGACATTAACTCGATCGAAGAGTTATGTGGGGGACTTAGGCGACTAAAAGAGAATGTTGGGTTCATAGTCAGTCGTGTCACAGCTGTCCAAGCTGGTCTTGACAACTGGCAAGCAGAACAGATCAACAGAAAACTATACTATCTTTCATTCTTGTCAATCATATTTCTTCCTTTGTCAATCATTACCGGAGGTTAGAATGATCTCATAAAAATCACAGTTATACTTTTTCTAAAAAACCACGAGCCTCTTTGACGTACCAGTTTGTGCTTTATGTCAACAGTGTTTGGAATGAATGTGGGAGGAGTTCCATGGACAGGACAAGATGATCCAAAGCTAGCAGATGGGTTTCGCAATGTTGTATGGTTGAGTGTGGCAACACTACTTTTGATACTGGCGCTCTTTCTTTTTCCTTCACTCTGCACTCGTCTTACTGCTTGGCACAGGAAAAGAAAAATAAGAAAAAGCTGGAACAGGAGCTTTCTTGCCAGGAGACCTGATAGAACTGGCTACCTGCGGCTTTAAGAACAAAATAAGTGGCCCTTATACTGGTTATATGGTGTTTTGTTAGTCGTTTTCATTTTTTCCCGGAATATATAAAATGCCTTCAATCGTATAAATTCAGAATTATATCTTCCTAGCATTTTTAAATAGTTTTTTTG
>QRFB01001494.1:48124-61850 GCA_008931105.1 Oenanthe javanica | reverse complement strand
ATATATATATATATTGATTACATATATAATTAACTTACTATATTTTAGAAAGAATCTTATTATATTTTCTTCAATATTTCTTGTAAGATTTATTCAAGATAAAATTATTTTAATATTTATCTATTTGTTAATATATATATATATATATATATAATTTGAATATTCAAAATATGTAACGATTGTGATTCGATTTAAATAAAAAATATTAATAAAGTGATAAACACATTTTTGGTTAAATTTATATTATATTTTATATTAAGGTATTAATCGGTGAAAGATGCATATAAATTATTGTATAAATAGAATAAATATTGAACAAATTTTCTATGTGCGGTATTGATAGTTAAATTAATTAAATTATTTTTCAATTTTTGGATATCCGAAAAAACCCGATCCGAAATCCGATGGATTTGGATTTGGATATTGATTTTTGGATTTGAATTTAATTTTAAAATCCGAAAATATTTGGATTTGGGTTTCACAAAACCCGCCCGAATCCGATCCGTTGTCATCCCTACGTAAATCGGACAGGAAAGATGGTAGTGATATCAAAATGGTAATTTATGATTATGGACAAGGGTTTTGAGATAAATAAATATGCAAAATTACTTCAAAATATTAATAAATAGATATATATATAGTATTTCTTAGTAAGCAATAATAATGAATTTTTTCTTTGCTAATCAAGAAGTCACCTGCCCATTTCACTTGTCTTTGGTGACACTTGAACCCTCTCTCAAAAAGATACTTATCATCTAAGTTGAACATCATTAAGATGAGCATTGAACATTGTATACTACATTGATTTCCGAAATAAAAAAAGATAATCTATTTTGCTAAGCTACTGCTGCATATCCGAGGCTCAGGTTTGTATTTGGTTTTTTGCATGACATTCATTTATATTTTATAACATTACGTCGAACAAGTTCCGAGATCTCATTTTGCAGCAAGGTGATGTGTTAATAATTTGTTATGATACAGTGTTTGTGATGCATAGCGCAGATACATGATAAAATCATTTTCTTAGCAGAGCAAGTGTTTATGTTACTCCGACTCTTCTGTTTAGGTTGCCGTACCCGTGTCGGACACTTGGACACTCGGACACGACACTTATTTCGTGTCGGATCCTTTGACTAAAATGTGGACACTTTGACCAATTTAAAGATCAAATATGAGTCAAACTTACGATTCAAAATAAATATGTGAGAATAAAGAAAGAAGCAAGAATGAGATAAGGTTGGAGACGATGCCTAATTTGCAAAGTCCGGTACAATATCATGTTTAATTTGAATTCTATTGTTACTTTTTGTTAAGATGTCTAACTTATCATACTTGTTATTAATATATTATGACGTGTTCCCATACCCGTGTTTAAAAATAGGACAGTGTCCCCGTGTCCCCAATTTTCAGAGTTTTCAAGTCCAACACACGGATATGTGTCGTGTCCGACACTCCGTACCCGAGTCAAAGTAACATAGAGTGTTAGTCAGCCTACATAGAGTCATAGACCGCAGTGATTTGGAACTCAAAATTTTCGGACATTTATACAGATAATAAGTAAATAACTGCAATGGAAATGGGTATAATTTTTTGCAGAGTAAGAATATATCAGTCATGACTCACCCCAGATACATTAACCAAGTCCTTGGATGAAATTGAAGATCCAAATAAGCGAGCAGCTCCCTGTTACAAGTTATACAATAATGAGCAGCAAAGATACTGATATAAAGCACCAATGACAATTGACAAGTAATATCGACTATCAAGCACCATCTTCAAAGACATCCTGCATTCAACTTAAAAAATGCAACACACATATATATAATTAAGCCTGTAAAACAATATAATACCAGAGTACCTAAAGACAGCAAAAAATAACATAATCCCACAACCACAACACCCCCCAAAAAAGAAAGAGGAAAGAAACAAAGTATAGCTGCAGATGTCGATTCATACAAATATATCTGGTCTCACGCTACACTTCCATTGAAACAAGAGAAAAAAGTTATCATTTCATTAGACATTGCAACAACATGTGTATTTAAACATTATATTGTCATATTCTAGGATGCTCGGACTCTTTTGGAAGGATCCGACACGGACACATATCGGTGTGTCTGATCCTTCAAATGCTAAATTCACAGACTCGGGGACACGTTTAAAAAGGATCCGACACTGGGATATGGACACTGGCATTTATTATTTCTAATATAATATGATACTTTTTATAAATAAATATCTACAATTTTATATAAAATAATAATATATAAACTTCATAAAAAAAGATAAAATAATATTTATTATATGTCAAATGTTGNATATAAAGCACCAATGACAAGTAATATCGTCTATCAAGCACCATCATCAAAGACATCCTGCATTCAACTTAAAAAATGCAACACACATATATATAATTAAGCCTGTAAAACAATATAATACCACAGAGTACCTAAAGACAGCAAAAAATAACATAATCCCACAACCACAACACCCCCCAAAAAAGAAAGAGGAAAGAAACAAAGTATAGCTGCAGATGTCGATTCATACAAATATATCTGGTCTCACGCTACACTTCCATTGAAACAAGAGAAAAAAGTTATCATTTCATTAGACATTGCAACCGCATGTGTATTTAAACATTATATTGTCATATTAAGCTATTGCCGACATATGTATTAGTAATCTGGATATCAAATTTGTTCTTACCTGCAAGTATGTTATTGCCCGGCGCAGATCACCTTGAGAGATAGAACTCAAGGTTGAAAGGGCCTATAAAGTATTGTAAAGCATCATGATGTGAATTAGAACCAATATATAATTGCTTATATAAACAAGCATTTTAAGTTACTGGATTCACACCTCTGTATCCAAATTAAGGCCTTCCTCACTGCAAATGTAAGCTATACGGTTGTTCATTATTTCATCAGTAAGTGGCTTAAACCTGAACTTCGCACATCTAGAAGCAAGCGGCTCAATGATTCTGTATGAAACAAAATCATTAAAATTGGAATATTTTTAAACATTAGCCATCAAGCCTTCTACAAATTACACATGCAAAACTATTAATTAACAAATAGGAAATAGACTGATGAAGTTCTTGGACATGTAGGTCACTCACTGTGACTGCGATTGCAATTTATACTTTTCCCTTAACATATTATGTTGCCAGACAGGCAAAACGTAGTTGAGTAATGCATTATATTCTATTATATTTGCATACTTCTACATTTTAAAGTTAAACATATTTGTCCAGATACTGAATTCATTTCTTTTCAATCAAAATATACAATTCAGAATTATATCAACATGAAAATGTAACCACACGTGGTACATAATCTATATTACTATATCCCTCCACATACAACAATATTCATATGTAAAGAGATAGATTGGAGTACAAAGAACCTGCTGATGTAATTGCAGATGAAAAAAAATCTTGTAACTTTTGAGTAAGTTTCCATCGTTCGACGCAACGCATTCTGCAAAACAAGACGTTAATTTCCTGCAAGGCCATAGAAATTATAAGTTGTACACAGAGGTAAATTAGCCAAAAAAACTTGCCTGGGCATCTTCGGTCATGGAATCTGCCTCATCGAGGATTATTATTTTATAAGGGGGACAAGGGTAATTCCTGATTTACAGAAGCACAATTATCTCAATCACCCAGTGAAAATTAACCAGCTCGAATCAGGCACTATAATAATGTGACTTGTAAGATAGGATTTACCCTTGACGCTGAGTGCCTACAGCTACAGCAGCGAAATTTTTTATTTTTGTGCGGACTACATTAATCCCACGGTCGTCACTAGCATTAAGCTCCAGCACCCTGGACTTGTAGAGTTCAGGTCTGCCAAACGAACATGCTTTATTCAGTTGATCTTACTTCATGCCAATGGTATTTTGAAGGAAACATATGTACTATATAAGTGGAAACCAACAAACTAAAGGTTAGCAAGCCAAGTAGCCAACTAGAAGTGTACACGACATTTTCATTGGGTGGAGAGGGTAAATCAATGTTTTCCTCCAAATCGTTTTTTCATACAGGATCCCACAAAAGCATGCCCAGCAGTAAGTAACTTCAAAACAAATAACACTTCTTTATCTTTAGCAGGTCCAAGGCACCAAGCCAGGCATGTACAAATGAGAGAGCATATGCGCAAAAAATTAAGAAGAAAATGTATCCAAACATAGTAGAGAAGCGCAGTATATCCAGTGCAGCAAATTTCTAGCATAGACTACCATGCAATTCATCAATTTCCAAACAATAGTGGAGTAGCTTCGAAGCTTTGACACTCAAGTTACCTCATAAACCTAGAAAAGTCAGAGCTGTTCTCGTACTTATCTTTTTATGAGAGTTTCTGATTGCATATAGACTCCAGAATTAGCAAATCAATGTTTCACATTCAGGAGGCGGTGATGGATATGTATAGATTTATCATCTATGTTATTCATGTTGACTATGAACCCTGGAAAAATGTAATTTACACAAAAGATGGAGTATTATGTGCTCTAAGCAAATTTCATCTATGTTGCTAAAATAAAATTTAACTATGATAACCATTGTGCCAGGTTTCTTATTGCAAAACAAGTAGAGCAGTTGAATTTATACTTCACAAAAGTCAATTTTACATGCTGCAAGAGTCTGTGTTATCTATCATTGCCACAACTTGTGGGGAAAAAAATTATAAGAAACAAAAAAAAAAAAAAACTAGAAATTACCATCAAGAACAACTAGAACTACAAATTACAAGCAGGACTAGAAAACATTAAAATGCACTAAAAAAATGGAAGTGTACCCGTAAAGCTCATGTGCAATGGCAAGAGCGGTAGTAGTTTTGCCGGTTCCAGGTGGACCATAAAACAGCATATGTGGGCACTAGACAGTAAAACCAAAACCCCCAATCAAAACACTTTCAGAAAAACAAATTACATACACACTGACATATCGCTAAAGCCGAGACTTCATGAGTAGAAACAATTTCATCAAACTCAATTATAAACAGTAAATGACTTGAAATTGTGACAAAAAGAGATACAAAACCCTAAAATAAAAAACACGAGAGAGAGAGAGAGAGAGATTACATTAGCGGTTTCGAGAGTGTTAGTGAGGACACGAACGACCTCGTCTTGATGAGCTACGTCCTTCACTTGCTTGGGTCGACTAATAACAATCAATCAATCGAATTTCAATTAATCTTAACAATTTAATACTACAATCGATGCACAAAAATGAAATTATAGTAATGAGATAATATAATAATATGTATATGTATATGTATACGATACTGACTATTTTTCAACCCAAGGCTGCGAGCTTTGCAACAACGGCGCCATTGGAGGTGTTTCCCGCTCAAAGCTCCCAAGAAGAAAAACAAACAAGCCCTTCCCCTCCTCTGCCTGCCTATTGTATTTATATCCATATTTTATTATTATTTTATTTACATTATAATAATTATTTTATCTTTCTAATGATTAACACGTTAATACAAAATCCAATTTATTAATATAATAAAAAAACGTGGTATAACTAGTTATAATAATTTTTATATAAAAAAATAAATAATACAAATACTATTATTGAATTATTGTGATTTATGATAAATATTAGATTTCTCATAAGAAAATTGAAATTATTTATATTATGGGAAAATCAATTAAGGACTCAATTACGAAAAAAATAATTTAAGGATAAACTCAAAAAGTCATATAAGTTAAGATGTTCTAATTGATTTTCCCTAATATTATTAAATAAGTTATATTATTATTATTATTACTACTCTATATCTACTCAATTACATAATATGGTTTATTTAATATATAAAAATATTATTTCATTTAATATCTTTATATTTTTAATAGTTATTTTAAAATAATCTGTATACACAAATATTATATTATTAGACATAATAATTAGCTTATATTATAAAATTGATTTATAGGATTATGATATTAGTAACATATTATAGGATTAGATTTAGCAAGAACAGTTCCGAAGAAAATCACCCCACATTTCAAACATTTATGATTTTTATTTTCTTGTAAATTGTAAAATTTTAGAAAAGCCAGTTTCACTATAAGAACCAAGTTGATGTATATCTTAAAAAGATCACAGGAATTATCCTTCGATAAAAGATGCTAGCATGTCCTCGACATCAGTAAACTATGCACTACTTTGGGGGTGTTTGGGGGAACTTTTTTCCAGAATAAGTCAACTTATTTTAAGACAAAGTTAGAGATTCCTAACTTTTTTCTGAAAAAAGTTAACTTTTTTTTACAATTTATAAAATCTCAAATATACATTAAATACTTGTATAAAAAACATTTATCAAAATATGAAATTTTTACTCGAAAATAAGTCCAAAAAAACTTATTTTAAGGCAGGCCAAACATGCCATTTATTTGTTAGCCTCCCCCATATTGTGTTCTTATTTCTGGAATCTCTGAAACAAGTACAATGCTTCAATTAGCACGATAATGTTTTAACATGCTTGTAATTAAAGTGCCAACACAAATCATGAAACAAAGCTACGTCCATAACCAAAACAAGTACAAAGGAACACAATAACTCGCTATAGCACTAATAGAAAAAAGGTTAAATATTAAAATGGCCACTCAAGTTAGTGATTATCAATTTCTTGATCAATTTTTTCAGCGTCTCATTTGTACGACTTAAGTTGAGAATAATAATAATGCCGTTAGTTATAACATTTTGACTTGACAGAAAGATTTGACTTAACGGTTTCCATTCATCATTGATGTTTATGGCCCGTATTGGCCACGTCAATCTAAATGAGTCAAGATCTCAACCCATTTCCTCTCTTTTTATGTCCGACTTGCACACATGAATATAACTCCTCTTTTATCAAATCAAATATCTACACAGAGTACTATATCATTCGGGTCCGGGTTTCCCTGGATAGATTATGGATTTGATTGTGCGTACATACGTAATGTATGTAAATATGCATGTATGTATATATATCTGGGTGTTGATGGAAAAGATGAGGACAAATACGAGATGGAAGAGGCAGTCGGAGTAACATGAAGCAGCACAAAAAAGGCTAACGAAGATATATGCGATTTATATTTTAAAATAAAAATTGAAATTTTAAAATAAAAGGAAAATGTTGAATTCAAAAGAATTTAATTTTTGATTTAAGAGTAAATTTTAAATTTTCTATAAATTTTAGAGAAAAAAAGTCTTCATAAAAAAATTTAAATTTTGATGTATAAATAAAATTGTCTTTTATAGATTTGAAATCAAGATTGAGAAATTCAAATAAATTAACTAATTGTTTTATCAGAATTTTCTTTAAAAAATTTATATACGTATGATCAAGATTTTAAAAAATAATTTCTGATTTATAAAAATAAATTTTCAATAAATATAACAAGAGAAATTTATTTACAATACGAACTTAATTTTTGATTTAAAATTATAATATTAAATTTTCTATAAATTTTGCTAAAAATTAAAACTAAAATTTATGTTTAATTTGTAAATAAAATTTAAAGTTTTATAAATTTTAAAATCAAGATTGAGAAATTAAAATAAATAAATAAATTTTGTATCTCATTTTTTTAAATTTTTTTATATATTTAAAATCAAGATATAAAAAAATATAAATTTAGATTTAAAAAAAGTAAATTTTTTAGTAAATATAAATAGATGTTTTAACCTATGACTAAAATTTATTTATTTTTATAAATTTAAAGATCAAGATAAAAAAATTACAATAGACAACTAAATTTTTTATCTGAAAAAAAAAATTATTTTTCTACAAATTTGAAAAGAAATATTTGAATTTTAAAAGGGAATTTATAAAAAATATTACTTTTTGTGAAATTATTTACAATTTTAGCAACTTCCGAAAAGATTTGCAAAAATACTATTTTATTCTGAAAATATTTACAAAAACATGGAGGTTACATTTAATTTGAACTGTATAATTCATTTAGGTTGCATTTTAAATTTTATTTTAGCTTATATTTTAGGTTGTAAATTAGGTTGCAAAGTTATAGAACGTATTTTCGCAAATATTTTCTAAAATCTGAGTTGCAAACATGGTTGCAAAACGTATTTTTGCAAATATTTTTTAAAAATGATAGTATTTTTTCAAGGAAAAAAATTAAAACTTGAGTATTTATTAAAAAAAACCCATTTTAAAATCAAATTGTAAAATGAGTTTAAATTGGAACCAAATTGATATGTAAAAAAAGTCTGGTTCCACGTCATGTCAAATAGATCGAGTTGTCCACGTAATAGTCAAATCTTTTCCGTTTAATCAATATGTTATAATTAACGGTCGTGTCTTTACTATCAACTTAAGTGATACAAATGAGATGCCAAGAAATTGATCAAAAAATTGATGATCGACCCTGACTTCAGTGACCAATTTGATACTTAACCCATAAAAAAAAACTTTATTTATTCATCAACCATACATAAGAATACTAAACTATAAGATGCTCCTAACATTTCAAACAAAGCTATCAGACGTTTACACCAACACAACTAATTCACAAACCCTAACATTCCATTTGTTTAGGAACTCGAATGCAGTAACAGCCTTAGTCCCCTCCGACAATGCATGTTTAGCCTACTCTAATATGGGAAAAACCAACCTCACGGCAGTTTGGATTGTTCTAAATAAGAGATTTTTGGTTCTACATAATCCGGAATTCTATAGAAGAATATTAAAAACAAAATAAAAATGACGGCACGATAATGCACCAACTTGCTCAAGATTCTGATATTAAATCACTATGAGAGCGCAAAAAGATTATATTTAATAGGCACGCTGACAAGGAGGTTGACTGTCAACATGAGATGAATAACAGCTTCAAGCTCCAATAGAACATAATACACATGATGATTACCATCCCAGTAGCAAGAGCGAAAGTGGAGTTGGGTCATCTAGTAAGAATGAAGAAAGTTCATTGAAGAAAGTAGATGTGAATGAAAGCAAAAAAATAGATCTACTAAAGCCCATTGTACTGAAATGCGGTGGTGAAGAGTTGCCGAGCCGCATTTAACAACACTGCTGATAAAAGTTCAACACATACATACCCTGTACCAGTCTTCTCAACAAATATAAAACAGATTATAATGATCAAAGTGGCACCTAACGTTAGCTTCACACTGGGAATATATAATATTGCCATATAACAGAAAAAATCTCTCCCGCCATTAGTGTTAAGAAAGAAACTAAATATTCCAGATTTAGGCATAGTGCAGACAACAAATACAGCAGCTAACAAAGAACAGAATCCAAACTACATTTCCATAGTTAAAATACAGCCAAAAAAAATTGAACTACAATTTGCTGGAAATATCAAACAAGAAAATAGGGCCCACTACCAGTAATGCATGAGAGTTACAAACTTCATTAAAGTAAGCACCACATATAATTCACTGTTCACACATATGCCACGTCAAATACAAACCATAGATAAGGTACCTAACAACCAAACTTAACAAAAACAAATAAACGGATCTATTTCACACCCAAATAAAAGCAGTTGAGACTTGAGAGCGTCATAGAGTTGTAAATATAGAGTTCACAAGTAATGTAGGTGCTGAACCTCAGCAAGCTGTGAACAAGTTCAACACGTGAGTTGTGTCACTTCTTCACTTTGGTTTAGGTCATATGACAGCTTAAATAGTTAACAAAGCCGGGTCCCTCTTAATTTTTTTCTTAAGGCATTTTCTTAAACAGTGAATCACCCCGCGTACAAATCCTCCATCTCTAGGATGCTGCACATTGTTATACTTGCGGCAATAATAGCAGCCATTCAATTTATCTCCTGCAAGAGGAATTCATAAGTTAACCAAAACAAGTAGCCCGTAATCTTGATCAGCAATGGACAAACAAACAAATCAATAAGCAAGCAAAAAATTCATCCACTAGTACTAAGGGTCTGTTTGGGAACTGATGTGCTGTGAGAAAAACTATTGGTAGAAAAATTGATGTCAGAAAATCTCTTGATAATATTTTTTATTTGTGTATATTTTGAGATATAATATTAAAAAAAATATTTTTGGGAAGATTTGATAGTGAAAACTTTCATGCAAAAGCTAAAAGCATTTTTTTCCAACTAAAAACAGTTTTTAGACCAAAAGCATTTTTCCACAATTTTTTATCTGAAAAGCTGCTATTGCAGATTTCAGCAAAAAACAGCAATATCAAACCGGGCCTAAGGGAGAGACTAAATCATTAAACACATGACCACTTCTACATGTCAAAAATAAACCTGAAATGGAGTCTGTTGGACCCATGCACACACAAAGGCTGAAAGAAAGAACCCCACTGGCACTTGTCAGTTCCGCAAAAAACATCTCCTCTCGGGCAGCAGCAACATCAGTCTTCTTAGCCGTGAAGCTGATATGGAAAAGTAAGCATGTCGGCAGGTTCACACGTGTAATGAAACCTGGCTCCACCAGTTTATAGTTTGTATGCTATAAATTTTAGGCCAAGGCAAGCAGGACAGAAAGAAAAAAAAATCAGAGAATCCAAAAACAACTTAAAGAAAAGCAAATAATAACATTCAGAAGGAAACTGACCGTTAAGTGGTTGTAGTACGTCACGGCTTCAGTTGCGTATGGATTTGCATCATCAACTTGTTCCGATGTGTACTCGCCTTCCTTCTCGGGTTCACGAGCATATAACACATGTTTAAACCTGCAATTCAAGATATATAAACCAAAATCACTCAAAATTTTAAGGAAATCAAGAGCACTGGAATTTGATTCAGTTTACAATAAAGATATTTGTCAAGAAAACTTGTCAGAGTTTAAGATTCATTTACAAAATCACAACCCCCAACCTAACTGCCGTCCTATGGTTCATGAACGAAACATTCACCAAGACAGAACATAAAAACAAATATATAGCAGAGAGCTTGGTCTCCTGGCTGGCAGGTGCATGGACGAGTTTAGTACTCAGGTATGTTTTTCATGGTTAAGCATCAATTGATTATGGCTCACAGCCAAAATACCCAATGGATTAGACACCAAAATGTTTTGAACATCAATTCCTTCTTTGAATAAAGAGCCAACATCATTGTTTTTCCCCTGTTTTCTTCCCTCCTCTGTCTATCTCTATATATAGCTAGTTGTTCTGCTTGGGGCAGTGCTCATGTCAATAAAAGTAATATATATATATATATATTTCTTTTATTCAGAAATTGTGAGGCTAAGGGCTGAATTTTTCCCTTTTAATTTTTGGCGAATCAAAAGTCCTGCCCATAATTTTAGGACAGATGTTCTTATTTATCTCTGAGAAGTGTAGAGTAGAGAGGCAGGGGGGCGGGGTTGGAGCTTACATTGCATAGAATGAAGATATGTCCATGCTTTCTAAACTTACTGAGTACTAGATCCGACAAAATAACTTTACCATTCATGTGAATATGTACGTAGCTTGTGGTGTATATTACAATTGGTGTGAGATACAAGAGCCAAGTAGCTACTTACATGGGTAAGTGCCTGTCCTCGTCATTGCCAAGAATTGTGTTGTTCATATTGATGTCACATAATTCTTGAACAGTTTTGTAAAATATATCATCACCACGTATGAATCCTCCACCTTCAGGATGCCAAACATTGTTATACCAACTGTAGAAACAACAGCCATTCAATTGATCGCCTGCAAGACGAATTCATAGAGTTAATAAATAAATTATGGTTATAGAAGAGAGAGAAAAAAAAAGGCAAGGCGATTGAAGTTAAGAAGAAAAACTGACTGAATTATGGTTATAGAAGTCCAAGGCTTGAGTCGCGTATTTGGTTGGTGGATGAACAGCATGTTTATTATCTAGGATCCTCCACCCGTCTGCCTCAGAATGGCCACATCGTCGACGGCTACGACAACCAAAATATATGACTGCTAGAGTAGTGTGTTACAGTACTAGGTATGAAGAAAGCAAAGCATACATAAGATTCAAACTAACCCAAAGATTATTAATTAAGCAGGGTTATTAAAATATGCATGCATGCACGCACAACCCTAAAACTCAATTCGATGAATTAATTACAACGAATTACATAATTAATTACCGGGAACCAGTAGGTTTGGATGCAGGATCAGATATATCACTCCAAGCCCCATGTGTGTTGTTAGTATAAAAAGCGCTATTCTTCCTCACTTTCCTCCCTGAACGCATAATCATCACCATCGTGTTTCCCCCCCACTAGTTTTGTTTAATCAGGGCCTTGGGTCAATATATACTACCACTCAGCTGGGCTGGGCTCGGCCTTGTGTATGCTTAACTTTTCTGCAAACTCCAACCCAGACTCCTCCCTTTATATCACAACCAATTAGTATACTACTTTACATTTGTTATTTTCTTTTCTTTTCTTTTATTTTGAAATAAATATTATTTTATCATATTTTATCAAATTTAAAACATTATAATTTCTTTAAATTTTATAATATTATAATTTTTAACAACTATAAATATAAAATTAAAATACCAATATATTTTATCTAGTTATGTAATTTTAATAATTTGTCAAAAACAAATGTGAGGTTTAGTGTATTTTATTTAATATCATTATAATAGAATTTGTTTATAATATAAAGGCTCAATATTATTGAAAATTAAAATAATTTTAAAAAAGTTAAGTTTAGTATAGGATATGTACTCATATGTTTCAATCATCAATCAATTAATATATACTAGCTTATATCCCATCTATCAATGAAATTTTTTAGTTTTTTAATATTTTTATATGATTTGAATTTATTTTTATTTAAATAATAATAATTTAAACTTTATTTAATATTATATATATATTACATAATTTATTTATATTTATATTTTAATATAATAATGTTTGTGTATTTTGTATAGAGACATATCTTAGTTATGAGATTAATATGCGATATTTTATTTAAAAAATTAATTTGAGTTGTATTTGAGTTAGGAGATTAATATTTTAAAATTAGACTCAATAACTGTTAGGGATTGTGGCACTATCAATGTAATCAACTAATAAGTACTTAGATTAATTAGAAATTAACTAAGTAAAACATACTGTCATATACATCTTGACAGTATGTTTAATTGTCACTTGTAACAGTATGCAGTTAAGCCAAGTAGGTGACAGCATGTTTAAATAGTTACTGTCATGTACAAATGAAATAAAATGGTCTATGAAGTAGAAGTTCACACAGTGTTCATGCACAGCATGGATCGAATTTTTGGACAGAAACTTTCTGCAAACTGAAGCCTACGACAGCATGTTCAAGTGACAGCATCCTTTGGAACAGACGACAGCAACTATTCCTTGACAGTAAACTTGGCGGAGATTGAAGAACAAAGACAGCAAGTTTTCTGACAGTAGCTTTGGCGGAAATAGTCGACAGTATGTTTGGCGGAATCCTTGACAGTAACTTTGTTCGACAACATGTTTATCAGGATGTTCGACAGCATGTTTTGCGGGATCCTTGACAGCAACTTTAGATGACAGTATGTTTCAGAAGAATGTCAGGATCGACAGTAACATATGCGGAGACGGAGTTACTGTCACCAAATAGTAGCAAAAGGTTGACAGTAACCTTTTTGGTGAAGCTGACAGTCTGTTTCAAGAAGCAGACTAGGTAAAGGTCTTTCATGGATTGATCTTGACAACTCAACCTAGTCTGTCAAGACTACTACTGCAACTTGAGATAAAGTAAGCATAAAGGTGAAGCATGCTCGTGGAGTCAAGAATGTCAAATCCTCT